>JAXGGA010012566.1:0-38262 GCA_038373865.1 Uloborus plumipes
CATATAGGGCAGTAGCAGCCACGTGCTTTTTGCATAGCAACGGAGCCTGGCAACCGTTCCTGGTGGACAAGCAACTCCATGTTTACCGTATGTATAGCATGATATTGCGAGTGCGCAGTTGTTTTTCTAGCCTTTTTTAATTGTAAAATGTGTTTTTAGTCTTGTGAAAGCCTTCATAACGAAGCAAAAAGAAGATACATTGGTAAAATCAGGATTATTAACAATTTGGATCCGTATTTATTAAGTAAAAATAAATTTTAAACTGATGCGTTTTTAACTTGCCGTACAAATACAAAAAAAGAAAAAGAAGGATCGATAACTGCACAGTTTATGAACATTTAATGCATTAAGAACAATCAAATCCTATCAAAACAAGCATATTGGCAGACAGTTTGTTGTTATTCTACTCAGTGGTTAAAAACACGGAAAGTTCAAGAAATAATACTTTTTTTAAATGATGATGCGTTGAAAATGAAGCATCAGTATGAAGAACAAACAAAGCAAGCCAAAACTGAAAAAAGAACGGGCCAAAATAACAGTCAAATGTACATAGGCGTAATTTGGCCTCGAAAAGTGGGGGGGCAAACTTTTTACAATTAAAATAATGCAAAATGTACTTTTTCAAAAAAAAAAAAGAAAAAATGATAATAATAATAATCATAATAAAAATAAATAAATAAACAAATAGTATTAATAATAATAATAATGATGCTGATGATGATGATGATGATAATAAAATCAAAAAATCGAAAAACTTTTCACGAAATGTATATGTTAAATGTTTTAAAAACAGAACAAGGCACCAGAGACGAGAAGAGTACATCTTACTCTCTGTTACTGAGAGTACATCTTAAAGAAAACCTACAGAGGGATTAGTTGCTAAAATTTCACATGTGAAATAGGCATTGTTCATTCATTCGGTCAACTTCTGGAAGTACATTTTACTAATCTTAATGAATTCAGGAAAACATAAATTAGTAAAAAGCGATATTGATTTAACCATAGTTCGGAGCAAAATTGTCTTATTAGCAATGGTAACATTTGGAAGAAAAAATTCTTTCACAAGGATTCGAAACCAACATCTTTAACGCGTTAAAGATGAATCAATTAAGATTCAAAAAAAAATGGAAAGCTGGGTGATAAACATAGAATGTGAAATGACTCGTCGAATCGAAAACTGTATTTCTTCCAATAAAAATTTATTGCACTGAAAAAACTCATGTTTTGGCAACAACCATTCCGTATAGTACTAAACTAAAAAATTTATTCTTTCCATTTTTTTTTCAACAGGTAAGTCTTGAAATCTTATCGATTTCTAAAATCAATCTCAGTTCTTACTGGTTTTTTTAATCCATGCTATACAAAAAATTCTGCTCTAAGAATCAAATTTATATACACTGAGTCATAACGTGTGCAACAAGTCAGGAATATCAAAAGCTATAAAATAAAATGTGTAATCAAAAGTTACATGTATTACCGAACAGCAAAAAGGGAATAAAAATTAGTTTAAATTTACAAATTAAATATATTAACCATGAAAACAAGTATAAATTTGACAAAAAAAAAAAAAAAAACATTCGACCAAGCACTAATGAAGGGTAAGGCGCCTTCCTTTCATCTCTGCCTTTGAAGAAAATGCATTGATGACAGCATCTTTATCTTTACTAATATATAAAGCTGTAGAGTTTGTTTGTTTGTTTGTTTGTTTGTTTGTTTGTTTGAACGCGCTAATCTCAGGAACTACTGGTTCGATTTGAAAAAATTCTTTTTGTGTTGAATAGTCCATTTACCCAGAAAGACTTTAGGCTACAGTTTGAAAAGATTCGATAAGCGATTCGTTTTTTACTCTAATTCAAGGCAATTTTCACATAAATCGCCGAATACTGGGGTTAAAAATTACTTGCACATATTAATGTTATATATCGTTGGAAGCCCCAAAGCAGAATACTTAGTGATGTTCTGCGACGCAAAATTATTTGCCCAAAATTGTTCTGCAAGATAGATTTATATATATTTTCCGTTAAAATGTTACCAAAAAGTGTTTTCTCATTGTAATACCTCTTTCTTTGGGCCACACCAGATTTACTCATAGACATCTGTTTTGCCCTTATGTAACACACGTAATGTCAATCAGACATTATTGCATATACAATGGAGATTGCTTGCGGACTGTCCAAACTTCAATCATATTCGGTTCAACTTCTTTAATCATTTTCATCCTTCTTTGAAAGACTTGTTAGGGAAAATTGTTTCTTTCTTCAGCAGATTGGATTTCTGTAGAAATTTTTCAAGTTATCAAAAAATCACCAGAAGATAAAAAGTTGTAATACCTCCTTCTTTGGGCCACACCAGATTTACTCATAGATATATGTTTTTGCCATGAACTAGTTCCTTTATGCAACACATGTAATGTCAATCAGACAGTATTCCATATACAATGGAGATTGCCTCGCGATTGTCCAATGTGTGTTGATTTCAGCAAAAACTTTTCTTACTTCTACAGGTTCTTTCTTCAAACATTTTTCATTTTGACACTTTTACTTTTAAAAAAATGTTTTGGTTCAGTATAGCCTATTATTAAGGCTTTTATGCCAAAAATCCAACCAAATCAACTTAATTTTTTAATACCATGGTAAAGACAATTATTATTTTGAAATTTGTTTCATTTTTCTATGAAGAGTTTGAATTAGAAAGATTTCATAAGTTTGCAAATACTTCTTGCTTTATTTTCATTAATTCATATTTTAAAACGCTTTAGTTTAACAAATATATTTATAATTATGTTATTAATGCTTACTGTATATATACTTCATCATCGGTTCAGAAATTCAGTTCAAAAAAACTCAAGTTCAAAAAGTTTCAAGCTCGGCATTGGGACGTTAACTAATTTTCAGATTGATGGGAAAAAAAACATTTTTCCGATTGGGGGGGGGGGGGGGAGCTTGGACTGCACCTATTTTCCTAATTTTAGCCTGAAGTTAATTGTTTTAAATATAATTACTTCGTCCCGCGATTCTCTCAAACGGAAAAATTGTTTTAAAATAATTTGAATGACTATTTTTACTTCAAGCTCCGTCAGAAATCCTGCGACCAAAATGTGAAATCCCTAAAAACTTGAAAGGAAACTCCCCTCCCCCTCCACCCCGCGTTTCTCTTACGCGAAAAAAATTGTTTAAAAACATCATTTGAATAAATAATTTTTCACTGCGAGTTCCGTAAGTGCAATTCTGCGGCAATATGTGAAATGCTGCAGAACTTTAAACAAAGCTTTGCCCCCGCGATTCTCTCACCGGAAAATTGTTTTTAATACAATCTGAATAACTAATTTGCGGTTAAAATGATAAGGCCCGCAGAACTACAGACGTAGTTTGTGGCCCCTCGATTCTTCCGTAGGAAAAAATATTTGAAATCATAATTTGTTCTGTAAGATTCGTCACAGCAATTTTGCGGTCAAAAACGCAAAGAGAACTTCAAGCGAAACACTCCCCCCCCCCCCCCCCCCCGCCATTTATTGAGGAGTAACGATTTATTGTTTCAAAGAAAATTTGAAAAGCTAATTTGTTCTGGAAGTTTCGTCACTGAAGTTCTGCGGATAAAATGTGTAGACCCGCAGAATTTCAAACGAAGCCCGTTTTCCCGCGATTCTTTAACACGGAAGAATTAATTGTTTGAAACATAATTTGAATAACTATAGTTTGTACTGCAAGTTTCGTCACTGAAGTTCTGTGGATAAAAATGTGTTGGCAACCCGCAGAACTTCAAACGAAGCCCGCTCCCAGCGACTCTTTAACGCCGAAGAATTAATTGTTTTTAAACATAATTTGAAAAAACTATTTGTACTACACGCTTCGTCACTGAAGTTCTGCAGCCAAAATGTGAAAGCCCGAAGAATTTCAAGCGAAGCTTGCGTCCCCGAGATCTCCTCATGAGGAAAACATGGTTTTTAAACATAACTGAATATCTAATGTATGTTTACGAAGTATCGTCACTGAAGTTCTGCGGGTAAAAATGTGAAGACCTGCAAAAACTTCAATTGAAAACCTAAGCCCCTGCGATTAAAAATTGTTTCAAACATAATTTGAAGAACTGATTTGTGTACCTACCGCAAGCTTCGTCAGTTAAGATCTGCGGCCAAAATGTGAAGGCTCGCAGAATTTCAGACTAAGTTTTGCGTCCCCGCGATTCTCATGCGGAAAAAAAAATAATCGTTGGAAACATTATTGAATAACGAATGTGTACTGCAAAGTTTCGTAGCTAAAGTTCTGCGGCCCAAATAAGAAGGACTGCAGAACTTCAAACGAAGCCTGCGCAAGTGTCATCACTGAAGTTCTGCGGAAAAAAACAGGAAGGTCCTCAGAAGCTCAAGTCAAGTCGTCCGCACGTCTGCTGTGGTCTATATGGCACATGGCAGGCTACGGCGCCGACATTATTGCCTGCTTCTCTGCGAGACATGGGCCACGAGCGAAACGTTTCTTTTTTTTTTTTTGCTTTCGAACGATAACTTTTTTTTTCTTTCTTTTTTTGCGCGGTTTCGAACTACAGTCGACGCTCGTTATAACGACCACTCGTTATAAAGACTATCCAATACAACGACAGGTGGGAAAACCCAACTTCATCCCAATATACTCTATTTTCTACCTCTTACAGCGACCATTCGTTACAAAGACCTTTTTCTGGGGGACGGAGATGGTCGTTATATCGAGCGTCGACTGTATAACGTTTTTTTTTTTTTTTTTTTTTTTGGCTCAATTTTGAACAGAATTGTTCTGCAGCCGCGATGTCTGTTCTGCGACGTACGTCGCCGATTTAGCAGTATTCTGCTTTCGGGGTTGGAAGCAGAAAAATTTTGCCCGTCCTATGCAGTTTGTTCCGATTCTCTAAATTAAACACAGCACGAGTTATTCAATTCTTAAACTTGCCTTTTGCAAGGCTTCACCCGATTTCTTGCAATACTTGGTTCATTAAAACCATCAATAAAAAATAAACTAATTATTCCACAGTTTTGATTTTTACATCATTGGATAGAGCGATATTTTTAACCCCAGAATGGATTCGACTTACAGTCGAAGAACCAAGCTTTTATCTCCATTAGAAAAAAAGTTACAAGCGTTTGAACTTTGAGTTCGAAAACCTCTTTTCTGATCAAATTATTAACGTTTTATTGCGTTACTATGCCGACATCTTTTAAATTCATTGTTGGCTCCCTTTTCTTCATTTCGTTTCTTACAAGCATTTTATTTTACTGCGTTTCTAGGCTCTCCTAGCTGTGTGGTATATAACAAGGCAAATAATTCCTTTTAGTTCGGTACAATTTCAAAGATTTTAGCCTTTAATATTTAATTGTGACATATTGTAGCAATTTGATATTTGACAGCAAACGTGCCTTTTAACTTTAAAAAAAATAGTGGGGAAGACCGCAGATATTGTCGATATCGTTTTTGTTTCGTACTGCTATTGTTTTCTTATTCTTTTGACTTTTTTTCTTATGCAATAGGTATGTAAGTAGGTTTCAAATGAGTCAAATATTATTTTATTTATTTATTTATTTTTTAATGATTTAAGATAGTTACTAATCTAAGCAAATAATATGATTCATCATATTTTTGTAACGTTTTTACTACTTTGTATCATTGGTACTAAACACATAATTTAATTGCATAGTATTTTTATATTGGGTAGTGTTTAATTATTCTTTTAACGTTTTTTTCCTTATGTATCACATATATACGTTGGCTTCAAATGAGTCTAACTTTTTTTAATGGTTGCATATAGTTACTAATCTAAATAATTTGATTTGTCATGGTTTAGTACAACATGGGTACTTATCTAAACACATAATAAAAGTGCGTGGTATTTTTATATTGGGTATTGTGTTGTGTAGTACATTTTTACAGAGGTAGCCCGTGCAACGCCAGGCCACGCAGCTAGGTCTTTTTTATGTGTAAATAATTCGATTGACTTTTTAATGCAGGAAAGCTCTTTAGCGAGCCGCTTTAGCGAGGAGTATGTTTAAAAGTTTTTCTTAGTACTTTTAAAGGCGAGCCGGCTTGGCGGCGAGTGGTTTCTTGAAACTTTCCTCGCTACTTTAAAGGCGAGTCGCCTTGGCGGCGAGTAGTTTGCTGAAACTTTCCTCACTACTTTAAAGGCGAGTGCCTGCGGTTATACATTATACGCTTGACGGCGAGTAGTTTATTCTAAACTTCCTTCACTACATTAAAGCCCGTGCAACGCCGGGCCACGCAGCTAGTCTATTATAATGTCCCTTTCAATGTTCAATAACGCAAGGTCTGATAATCTTTCTTGCCTTGTTGTGCAGCGCAGATACGTTTTGAGTCTTTTTAATGAAGAGAAGCTTCTTTCACATGATGCGGTGTTCATTGGTATGCATATGAAAGTTTTGTACAATGTATGAAGGCTTATAAATCCGTTTCTTATATCGTGTTGCTTAATGTATTTGATTCTGTTTTCTAAGTTATCCGTCTACCGTCTCTGTTGAGCTTTTAAATATGCGATTAAAAATTTTAACTTCAGCTTTGATTTCTTCTAAATTTAAACCGTACAAATTGGAAATCAGTTCCAAACTTTGGATTTTAGGTTCATTTTCTGTCAAGACATCTGAAAACGCCACAAGGATGTAGAGGTCGTTTTCTTTGAATCTTTGCTCAATTTCATTAATAATTACATCTAAAATTTTAAAATAATTTTCGATTCTATAGTGGTCTTTCGGAGTAGTTGTAGATTGTTTATCTCCGCCTCCTCACTTCTGGGGCACACGCTTGTGTCTTTGAATGTGCGAGGAGGTTTAAATACCATAGCTGTAGAAAGATCGGAAGTAGTTTTCCACAAATTTTCAAACTCTTGATCTGTTCTAAGATTTTTTAAGATACTCCTTGTTTCCTTGACCATTTTTAATACGTTGTTATAATTTATTTTTGGTGACTGTAAATATTTAGAGAAAATGTTAAGAGATAGAAGTAGAAAGATTTACCTTTTTGTTAGAGATCTATTATCTTCTACTTCGTAACTTTTTATCTTTGCCAAACTTGGAGGAAACTGGAGATGGATCTTCTGACACTGCAACTCTAAACTCTAGTATTGACTAGTGGCTTGACGTGCCCTATACCCTTGTAGAACCGAATCAACAAGGACTCTTTTTCCAATCAAAATTCAAAATTAGTTTCATCAGTGTATCCTAACTAACAGGGGCTCAAGGTGCAGACGTGCATCTTTTTAAGGACAATTTTTTCTATTGGTGGGATATATGTTGCTATGACAGATGCTCAGATAGACTAGACATTCTATTTGCTAATTAACCGGAGACAGATAGTCTATACACGCCTCCTAGTTCTGCGGTATACCACACACATGCATAGTAAAAGCAATAAAAATTAACTTAAGGAATAATCCGACAACAGACAAGGGCAATCCGACAATACACGTACATACTGTGAAGCGATAAATAAAGTACTAAAGGTTACCGGATTACCTATAGAAATGACCCGACAAAGGTAATCCGACAAAGTCAAGTAGCTGTAAGTTTCCATTCATGAGAAATTTTTGTTGTATGCGGCGTCCAGTTATTCATAATTTGAGTGAAAATATCGTGGTAAAGGGTTAGATATTCCCATACGCCTTCCAATGCTGGTCTGATCCATATAATAGTGGAAGAAACTAATAATAGCCAATAGCTCCCATAAATAATGACAGATGTTAAAGAACACTATCTTAACTCTTTATACCAAGATAAGCTTCAAGTCCTTCTCACAACTTTAAAGGGACTGACTTCCACGATACCATCATCAAGGATCCAAGGCACCGTCAAAGCTGAAAGACCACCTTGAGCGTCAACTCGGGAGCCGGCTCTCAAGGGAATCATGCCCACCGTAGGTCAGCTTAAACTGTAGAATCAATGGAATCAGAGCTGTGTTCCGGGCTTCGGCTACGTCTAAATAACTACAGCGGATTGTCAGTGTTGCAATTTAAAAAAAAAAAAAGGAAGTAAAAACAGAGAGAGGGTTAATCTGAATCAGAGTCGAGGGAGGAAGGGGGGACTGTACTGTAACATTTATTTAAAAAAATGTCATGTAAATGTTTCTTTAAAAAAAATAAAAAGAAATTGAAAAAGAAAAACATCAATTAAATTTGCCAAACAACTTTCAAGGATCAACTACAAGTATTGTTTTATTATGCAATTTTATCATCTTTTTTCGTTCAAATTGCTTTTTTCAAAGATACCTTAAGCAACGTAAATTAAATAGATTTTGTCCTTTCATGCCCCTTGTTTGACCATGTGTGTCTAGGGAGGTCTTATGGATAAAATCAGACCCTATTTATTGCTTAAGCAGTTTCCGAGGAAAAGGGGGTGGGGGCTCGCTATCAGGAAGAGAGGTTGCTTCCTTGTACCGAGACTGTCTCTGTGTCCCGTCTTTTCCTACAATGGTTAGTGGTTACATTTAGGAAATTACATTTTTTCTCGTTTGAAAATAAGGTATGCATCATTTGACAAATAATTAATTTTTTTCACTTAAAAACTAGGGGGGCAAAATAATAACTCTGCCCCTGGACCAAAAAAAGTAGGGGGGCACTTGCCCCCCTATGCCCCCCCTAGATTACGCCACTGCAAATGTACAAGAAAAAAGTGCAGAGCAAATCCTCGGAAAGAAAAGCAGACGACGTTTCGAGTATGTTTAGTTGTCATCAGCACGTGGTGTTTGTTTGTCTCCCAGGATGACGTCAGCTGCTACTGCCCTATATACATACAAACAAACAAACCCACATGTGAAACTAATAAAAGTGTATTGAAAAAAGGGATAAGTCAGAAAATATTCGAAAATTACAACGAAAACATGGAAATGACTGAAATAGTCATGTTACTACGAAAAAATATTCTAATAAGCGGGATATTCTGTTGTCCGGGGATTAAAATAATACATTACAACGTTTTCGATTAGCTGCATGGTTACACACTTCAAACAGAGATGAACGGCATGAAGCGCTATTAAAAATAAAGTTTCTTCTTAATTATGCAAGGTTGTTTTTGGTACTTAGCCCTAAGGTTCTCGAGCCTTATCATAGAAAGGTAAGTTGGTTTTTTTTTAATGTTTTTCGTCAAGCAGCGTGCGTTTATTTTCATTAGAATGTTCTGAAAAATGCCCGAAATGGAAAGAGAGGAAAAGTACGAATGCACTGCAAAGTTGCGAGGAAAATGAAATCGTTAAGGGGAAAAAAGATTTATCAGAAACAATTTTACAAGAACTAAATTAGTTATTTTTGAGAAAAACAAATACGTGACTCGCCATCTCCTAATCACAGGGACAATAGAATGAGAAATGTCAATCCAAGACAAAGTAAACTCAATTAGAAATATTGATTTTTTAAATACAAAAACATGATTGACGCTTTTTTTAATACAAAGGACAGTTAATTATCCTCAACACAAAAATGACGCCTTAAAACGGAACTGACCCTATTCACATGACATCAGTGCGGGTCTTGACCGCCCGCTGAGAGGAGTGTAGCAGACGAAAGTCCGGTCCTCTGGCGTCTATTAACACTCGTATCTTTTCAGCGTGAAAAATCTTATTTCTATTCAAAAAATAGAGTCCTCTGAAACTTTTCATTTAGGAATTACATAAAAAAAAAATGATGATTGACTCATTTGGTTGGTGCGAAATATCTTCTTGATAAGCGTAGTTTTCTGATTTAAAATCTCATAGCACTCCATCAGAAAATAAGTGAAAAGTCACATTCTTTTCTTTTTTCATCACTTCGATTTAGATTTTAGGCATGTTCATACCAGTTAAATATAAACTGGTTTCTTTACCACTACTTAAGGCCCCTATATAGACGAGCCGGCGCATCAAGATTAAGTTTGACCACTTTGGATCCAGAACGTGATTGAGAGTTGTCTTTTTCGGTGAGTGGTTGTCTTTCCAGGCGAGTTATCGCGTTTTGGTAATTTTTCCGGTGAATTTAACAAAGCTTGGCAATGTCCCGAAACTTTTTCTGGTAACCCTAGGGCAGCAACAATGAAAATTGAAAGTCAAAGTTCATAAGTTGGATCCAAAGTGGTAAAACTAAAGCTTGATGCATCGGCCTGTCTAAGGCCCCTATATATACGAGCCGGCGCATCAAGATTAAGTTTCACCACTTTGGATCCAGCGCGTGTTTGTGTGTTTGAGTGGTTGTCTTTTCTGGCCAGTAATCGCGTTTTGGTCATTTTTCACTGTGAGCAATTATTAGCGGCACGTGGATTTGGCAAAGCTTAGCAATGTGCCAAAACTTTTTTCTTGTAACCCTACTCCGCAACAATGAAAATTTGAAAGTAAAAGTTAAGGAATTGGATCCAAAGTGGTGAAACTTAATCTTGATGCGCCGGCCTGTCTATATAGCGGCTCTAGGCCTGTCTATATAGCGGCTCTACCACTACTGGATCAAGATCAAAATACTCGCCGTTGGCAACTCTGACTGCAGCAGGATATCGTATACCGTCAGTGACGTCACATAAATAATTAGCACTCAAAGTGGATCAAAAGATCAAAACTATACTTTCAACTCTTATTTAACGATATACTACCTTTTTTTGAAAAACTTCAAAGTCATTATACTATGTTGAAGTTTATATTACAAATTTTACTTGTTATGTACACAAAATACACGTGGACCAATCAGGTTATCGGATTTGGTAAACTTTTAATATTTTCATCTGGCATCACGTAAATACTATTAGTTCGGTTTTTGAACGAAAGTTTTGATGCAGAGGGTATTGATGTAATTACTTTTAAAATTAGAATTTTACTTATATTTCAAACAATTGATGACTTTTTACAGTTTTTAAGTTTTCTTTGCAGTACGCTTCTTTGTTTTGTTCTATTCATTTTGAGTTATGTTGTAGATTAAACAAACTTTTACTTGACAGGTTGCAAGTTGAGAGTTATTGTTTACCCTATTAACATACGAAAACTAAAACTTAAGGTTCCGTATGAAAGCTGCTTGGACCAACTTTACGATGGAGAAGCTCTATGGACATCATCAGCATAGGACAGGAATTGGTTGAGATCATTGTGGAATAACTAATTTGTCAAACAATAATTTAAAATGCGAAACAAGTATGTAGGGTTTATATTTAAATTATTTTTTTCGTAGAACATTTTTTTTTATTGCAATTTCATTCTGCGCATTTTTAATTTAGAAGATGCTGTTTATTTATTTCTTTTATTATCCATAATTATTTCACATTGTTTTTTGTGTTTTCTGGTGAACAAATGGATTAATGCGGTTTGTTTCATTTAGACTGCCAAAAAATAGCTTAGTGTGTGCTATAATGTTATTCTTCATATTAATTTTGAGTGAAATATGTTAGCTTTTGTTAGGGTTCTGAATAAATCATAAACATAGAGCTCATTTTGAGATCAGTGCCAGATCTTTGTAATGTCTGAGGCTGGACAAGTCTTGAAACTGCTGCCCTTTCCCAACTTCTGTCAAGTTTTCATTTTCAGTATGGTCCCAGGTTGCTACCCCCCCCCCCCCTCCCAGTTCCCGCATTGTTCAAAAGAAAATATTTAATTTTGACAGATTTCAAAACTAGGCACCTATGTCACGTAAAATTTTAGATTGTATTAAATTGTTTCTCGTTACTTTTCGACAACTGTACATTATATGGTTTGCCAACATGATCAAAGTATCTTGGCAAAGATTGAAAAAATTACTTTTACATTGTTACCATGTTTGATCCTCTTTTTCTAATTTTATTTAAAACTAGCTTATTACCCGGCATTGCACAGGTGCTTTTTAATACAACATAGCTAATTATAATTGTTTTTAACCTATTTCATGCAAAAGTGAAATAGGTGAGTCTTAAATTGATAATTCATTGTTAATCGTCATCTTTGTTGGAAAAAACTCATATTTAAATGTGTTAAATTTTATCAATTTGTATGCTTAAAGGCTTATCTCAAAAACTCAATCTATTAAAAATTGAAAGAAAATGGCCATTTTGAGACAAAAAATTTGAATTTTGTGTTTTTTTTTATTTTTTAAAAATTTCAAAACCCTGCCTATGTGAATTCTAGTGCATTAAGGAATCTGTGCCAAGTTTGATGAAAATTCGACGAAAACTGGATTTGTATAAGGAACCATTGTACAAACAAACAATTCATTTTTATATGTACTGTCGGCCCCGCTTAAACGAATACTGTCGGTTCCAAGAAATATTATTCAATTAAGCGGGGATTTTTAACATTAGGTCTATGGCATTGGTTCAGAGATATTTTATTCGTATAAGCGGGGTATTCGTTTATCTTTTACCCGATTAAGCGGGGACAACAGTATATAGATTGAGCTTTTCGTGTTTGTTTATAACTCAATGTATTTATTTAACTGATATTTTAATGTGTTGATGGAGTATTTAAATTTGATTTGACAAATTATTTAAGTGGGATTTTTCATGTTATTTAACAGCTTGATTTTATTTGCTTTTTTTTTTTTTTGCATTTGATGGCATAGTTCAATTATTTAGCGGAGTAAATATATTAGTATTTTATTTAATGGAACCTTTAGTCTTGTTCCAAGACTTATTTTTCTTAAAATTCTTAAAAGTTCTTTAATATATTCCCTGCTGATTATACACCAGTGCGTCATGCTGAAGAGTACTCTTCAATAGGTAAAGTATGTCAGGGGTATCTGAGACTATCCTCAAAGGAGGCAATTTACTGTCAATGAACTTGTTAAAATGAGCAAATAATAGGTTACCGGCAAATAAATTATTTCAATGGGTCCACGAAACAAAAAAGTTCGTTAACCCCTGATTTAGTGTCTAGTATTGCACTTATTTCTGCCTTGGCCCTGGCTTAAGATCTGTAACTTACTCCTTGTTACTATTTAAGTTTAAATAAATCAGTCATCAAATATTGGAGATATTAAAATGAAGTTTTGTGAAAATAACCAGAATTTTGCTCAAAATTATGAAAATCCAAAATTAGTACGAAAAAAAGATCAAAATAGTGAAAAATGGATTGCATTTGTAACGTTAAGAAAAGTAAAGTAGTCAAGCAGTGCCTTATTAGCTTGTGTAACGGATTAATACATAATTTGATTTTTTCTTCATGAATTATTAGGGTGAAGTGGGGTAATTGTGTACCTGTTTTGACGAAATTCAACTTCTTCAGTCTCTGGTGGGGAGGGGGTTATTCCGAATTTTATTTTTTTTATATCATCGTTTAACGGCGTTTCTATAAATTACAAATCACCCAAAGAATTTTAAAAAACTATTTTTTTCATAGTTGTATTGCTATGTTTTTAAAACCACCTCCGAAGTACACATTTACCCCACAAGTTGGGGCAAATGTGTACGCCGCATGAAAATCCTATACAATTCAGTTGTTTTGCTGTTGGACCAAATAAGTACAAAAGAGCAGTTAAGGACAAAAAATTCTGTATATGATTTTTTTATTTCCGAATTTTCCAGTAGAAGCTATGTACTTTTTTTGTTGCCCACCTTCTGTCCTCTCTTAATGGGCACAGTTTACAAAGGTGAAAACAAAGTACAAAGCATTGGAGTACAAGGTAAAAAAGTCTTTAATAGCAAAATTGAAAAGAACATGTCAAAATTTGTATCTTGGAAGGTAAAAAAAAATTAATTATAGTAGCAAGTCCTGGTCAAAATGAGAATAGAAAATTTGAGTGATACCTCCAGCAACTCTGCTAACCGATGTTGTAGGAGAAAAATTTAACTGGGAATATCAAAACACCTCTTCTTCCCACAGATGGCTTTGGAAGCGTGGTGACAACAACATTTCCATCGATTTCGCTAATATCTTCAGAGTGAAGGTAAACGAAAGTGTTTTCTCCGTTTTTTTCACAAATTGCACAATAGGAGTTAACCCTAATAAGATTGTAAAAATAAAAGCCCTAATAAGACTGTAAAAGCCTAATAAGGAGTGGGTGAATGTGTATTCTATGTACATTTTGCTTGCGGTAAATGTGTACTGTAGTACACATTTGCCCCAGAAAAAAATACACATTTACCCCGTGACTGAAAACAAACCGGGGTAAATGTATACCCCAACATTATGTACGGATAAACATTAATTTAACTAATCTGCAGCCATTAATTAAGAAAACAACTTACCTTCAAGTGATTTATCTAAGAACTAATCAAATCTAGCTGAAAATGGTGATCCTGCAGCACTGTAAACAAAAGTCCACGAAATGTGATTCATAACAAAAAATACACCTGACGAAATGAAGGCAGATTGATAAAGCCTTATTATCTGAACATAGGTTCAGCCATCTGAGAAGTGATCACTGAACTACAGGTTTCCAAATGGTGCCACTAGATAGCAGCTAGCTTCAGTTTTTCTTCCTTTTTTCAAATGAGTACACATTTGCCCCAAGTACGCAATTACCCCACTTCACCCTACTTATTTTAATTGCTATTCAGGGCCCAGTCTAAAGATTTCAAATTGTTATTCAGTAAATTATCCAAATTTCAGAAGGGTTATCCAAAGAATTATTTTTTTCTTAATACAACACATTTATTTTTTCCCCAGTAGAAACTTCTGAGTATTTTCCATTCGCAAATACTTTTGCCCAATCAGAATTCTATTGATCGAATTTTCTGTATTATCACATTTGGCGATGTGGCGAATGCTTGCGCTATCTCTGCTATTAATTTGATAGATGTACAAAATTCAACATTTTTACTACTAATTTTGTTTGAAAATTATAACTCTATGCAGGAAAGAAACATTGATTATGCTTCTTGCAATGCCTTATTACTTTTTTATTGTTTCAGCAAAGGGAGGAAAATTCGTTCAAACCTAGAAGGTGTGCTGCGAAAAATTTATTATGCTGAAGTTGCATTGGAGCCAAATCATCATTGTAAGAAAGAAATGCTGATAGCTTTTTTGACTTACTTTGAAGAATTTTCGAAGCAGAGAAGTCTCGAGTTTCGGGAAATGTTCCAAGGTTTTTACCATACTGGAAGTTATTTTGAAGGCCTTAGAGTCAAGATGGCCACAGAATTTGACATAAATGTACAGCTTTCCTTGGGATTGGATTCTGTTGATTATTTGGTATGTTTTCAGTTCATTTTTATACAGTAAATTTTTCCCATGTAATTAGATTAACGTTTTGATATTTTGAGGAAGTTTTGAACACTATCCTGTTGGCTTCATGATCAATTACTGAGGTGTTTTACCACATGAATTGGTGAGATTTAAGACCTTTTCTCATTATTTACTGCATTACTCAAAGCTCTCATTGGGCAAGATTGCTCTTTAGTTTGCACCATGAAATTAGTGGCAAATTCGATAGATTGTGTGAATTGATTTTTTTAATTTATTTAAAGAACCTTTACCCCTCTTAAGTTTTCATTCCCATTGGCTTTTGGAACTTCCAGTTACAGAATAAATGCAGAAATGAAGTAGTAATTGATTGAAAAGCAATGAATTAAATACATGTTTTACTAGAAATGAATCTTATTAAAAATTTTTGGTTGATAAAATTTTGATCTATTTTGAAGAATAAAATAATTTTCATGTGCCCATTAAAATTGTATCTATTTGAGCTAGTTTAAAGAATTTTCACCTAGTGTAAGTAAAAACCTGTGTTTTGAAAACATGCCAACATCAAAATTTCAATCCTTTTACAACCTGTCAATTTTTATATTTTTTTTGTACCCAAAAGCTAAATATGAATTCTTATTTCTAGCAATATTTAAAAGTAAGTACTGCACCATGTTGTCTTAAATGGTATATCTGATGTGTTCCTTACTTTGCTTATTTATGTAGTTTATCATGTTTCTATATTTTGTTTTATAGGTAAATGAGTTGGACAATCCCCTCGCATATGCTACATATAAATTAAATTCATCTTCATATCAGAAGCTTACTTATGACAAAATAAGGAACTTCTTTGATAGTGAACATTACCTCATTGGACACAATGTGCTGAAATGGTTTCAGTCATTAGTGGATTCTTTTGTGCGTAATGCCTCATTCTCTTATCCAGGTGTTGTAAGGGTAAGATTATTTTTCCATCATTAATATTATTGAAAATGTAATAATGTGTAAAGAATTAATATTTGTTGAGGGGATCAAAATGTACAAATTTTCAGGTGTTATAGCAGTAGGATTATTTTTTCATCATTAATTTTTTTGAAAATGTAATAATGTAAACACTTAATATTTGTTGAGGGGATCAAAGTGAACAAATTTCCAGGTGTTATAGCGGTAAGATTATTTTTTCATCATTAATGCTATTGAAAATGTAATACTGTCGTCCCCGCTTAATCAGGTAACGGATAAACGAATATTCCTCGTATCCGAATATATCTTCTGGGAACCAATGCAGGGTTGTCACAGGATACTTAAATGCTACTTTTTTGGACACAAGGCGACTTTAGCTACTTTTTTCTGCAAAAACAGGCCAAAAAGCTACTTTTTTTCACTGAATCTGCTTTTTTGGATACTTTTCCCCCCAACGTTAGTTTTTTTTTAAACACCTGGAGATTTCCGGTCTCCCATGGTTTTAAATCATTTCCATTTCAAGAATAAACCCTTCTCTAAATAGACGTTATGGGCTGCACCAATCCACTGCATCCAATCAACAAGTTGGGCTTGGCTTAAGTGATCTGAAAACGAAAGTCGATTTTGTATGGAACTGATTTGCATACTTCGTACGTTACCGATATCTGAGCTTTTCCGGAAGCTGAAACCTTATACAGTGCAGATCTTTGCAGCAACCTCGACTGGGCACAGGGCAGCTACAGTGCGATGCAATACCTTAGACAAAATGCAAATATATGAATAAAAAGAAAACTATTCATCGAAATGCTTTCAAATTTCTACTGCAGGTAGATAATGTTGTCCCAAATACGTGTCGGGAGTTTTTAAAAATATAACCGAATCGGAAATTACAAAAGACATATTTTTTTGCTGTTACAAAAGTTTAGACGTAAGTCAAATTTTATGCAAATATCACTTGAAAGGTAATTGTTGGAGGAAAGGTGGGGCTTTTTGCTTCGACTATAAGGTGCAGGGATTGCTGAATGAATAATCAAACTCCCAAACTCGCTGTAGTTCTCGTGTAAAGAAGAAGAGAAAGTTTGGAAGCCAAAATTTGGAAATGAAATCACTTTGCTAATTTTTCGTCTTTTAAATTGGCCCTCGTATGATAGTGCATTGTTTTTTACTTCGTGGAGAGCAAATTCAGACATGCGTATCGATCAAAAAGGCCAAGAAAAATTATATTTCTTAAGGATGAAGAAACTGTAAAAACGGCTCGAACTGAAGATTCACTCCTTTATCCTACAAAACTTCTACTTGGGTCAAAAACAGCACGTGACAGCTAAGTTGATGAACAACTGAATCAAGATGCATAAAAAAAAACAAAGAATTGTGCTTGAGCCTCTTTGGAAACTGTCCCAAATAAGCCAGATTTTAATGTAAAAGCGGCACAGCATATGCTCATCGGATCTTTTCTCTAGTCAAGCTAATAGAATTATAATCCATCTAAGCCACCCAAATTTTAATAATTTTTGTCAGAGACAGTAACATTCATTTTTAGTCACACTTAGTCTCATGGTAATAGTGAAGTAGAGAGGGGGGTTTTCAATATCCAGGAGAGTTCTTTCGGAAGATAAATATTTGATGTCGGAATGTTTATTGAATGACAGGCTTATTATATGATGCTCTGAAGCGCTATTCTACAGTTACACAATTCCAAATTGATAAAGAACTTTTAAATTTAGCTTTTGGTGCGCGCAAATCATACCAGTTCTACCTTGAAGACTAAGAAGAAAAAGAAGGAAGAGCAAATGAGATTTAGAAAAAGAAAATAAAGAAAAGTTTAAACAAAGAAAAATAGAAAAAGAAAAGCTTTCAAGTTTGAATGGATCTGTTAAAAAGTTAGAAGAAAAGGTCAAACTAGTAAATAGAGAGAGAGAAAGGACACCCAAAAATCAGCTGGTGTACTTTTTAAACAGACAAACCAGAGGCTAAAATCAGCTATTGAAGCAAAAGACACTGAAAGTATTAGAATAGCTCAGGGTATGTTTAAATATTCCCTCATTTGTATCTTTGATTTAATGCATTAGTTCAAAACCTGTCTATTTTTTGAACTTGTTTTAAAGCATTACCCATATTCAGTTTAACTTGTCACATATTTTTATTCAGCTTCTTTGCAACTTTTTTTTTTTCATGGCTACTTTTTTGCAACTTTTTTTTATTTTTAAGGCAACTTTTTTGCATCTTTTTTAGTATTTTTAGGCGACTTTTGCTACTTTTTTGTGACATTTTCCCTGTGGCAACCCTGCAATGCCAGAGACATAATGTTTAAATTCCCGTTCAATCAAATAATATTTCTTAGAATCGACAATATTCATTTAATCGGGGCCGATAGTAATGTGTAAACACTTAATATTTGTTGAGGGGATCAAAATATACAAATTTCCAGGTGTTATATGGGTAAGATTATTTTTTCATCATTAATATTTTATTGAAAATGTAATAATGTGTGAACAATTAATATTTGGTGAGGGAATCAAACTATACAAATTTCGTAAAATAATAAAGCAATGTTTGACCAAAGGAAACAAGAAATGACTGTTTGCACATGACTGTTGTCAAATTTTTAAATTAAATGAAATCAAAATTACTTGCCATTTGTATGCATTTAGTACACCAATGAGTAGATGATACAATTTAAGTTTCTTAATGTTATTTTTAAAAAACATTAATTGACCTATGTGAAGCATTTGCACTTGAAAACAACCGTTCAAATGTTCAATTTTTTTAACAATGTTTGAAAAAAGAAGCCACAATGTGAATTGTTTTTATTTTTTGCCGATGACCGCAAAATATGAAGTAAAATGCTGAACTTATGTTGTTTTATGAAGTATCAAGGAAGTGCACACAAAAAAATTAAATAAGTAAGAAATATATTATTCATGATACTGTGATTTAAAAAAGCTAAAATAAATGTTTTCTTTTCGGTTTAATTGCCACCTGGCAATGTTGTTTAGAATCCTGCCACAAGTTAAGAAAATGTATTCTCGAAAATTTGGACCAAAACTAACTTAAGGAAAAAAAGTCGTTCAAAAGCAAACTTGCACCCCCACCCCCCCATTTTTAGTTAAATAAAACCCACGATTGGCCAAATTTCATTCTATTTCATGCAGCAGCTTTCGCTCTAGAGCGGCCACAAAAAAATGGGTCACATACATACACAGACATTTTCCAAAAATGGACTTGGTACACCTCAAAACGTGCAAATCGGTTGAAATTCAAAAATTTCCACTAATCTAATACTTTTTTCTATATATTACAAATAGAAGAAAGTATAGTTAAAAAATTATATGAAGCAAATGATGAAAAAATTGCATTTCTTGTCCATCAGCACCTAAAACCGCCATTTATGTGTAAAAAATGAATTTTTCATTACATCTTTTATGTATGATATTGGCTACTGGCAACAACAAAACTTCTATTTTATGCTCATTGTTGTTGAGAAGACAAAATTGTTTATGTTACTGCTAAGCATGCAACATTTAGGGTTTATTTGGGTAAAAGGTAACTAATTTAAAGTTAATAATAAATTGATGTGCATGCATTGCAGTGAATGTATGGAAATGCTCCCTCATATAATTATTTATGCGTCTCTTAGATTATACCTTGTCATAATATAGAGCGAATTTTGTATTTTAATATTATGTAGGTGAATACTACAAACAGTGGTCCGGCTCGTACTGTCAAGGTACTCCTGAATACAGAATGGATCAGCATTGATTTAGTCCCCGTGTTCACACTCTCTTGTAACCATCTATATAAATACACTTTTCCCAGCACAAAAATTAATCAAAATGTAAGTAGAAGTTTTCTTTCTTTTTCCTCTTTTATATGAAGTAGAATAAACATACATGTTATTTTAAATGCTAACTGGAGGGATTCGACAAATTTCAGCTTGAGATTTGCGAAATTCGGCCTTTGAAGGAAAATACAGGAATTTGAAAAAGAGGAAAACACAAATTCAAACTCTGTCTCATACTGAAAGAGACTTGGCCTCATGTAAAAATAAATAACTGCTTCAAACTACTTTATAGTTTTGAAACTCAGTGAAATACTTTAAAGCTCTGCGGCAAAAATGCCAATAAAGTTTTGTCCAACTTTTTTTTTTCCCTCACAGTAAAATATATTGAAAGTTAAAACTAAATAATGACTACTAAAAGCGGCCAGTGAGCTTCAGGATTTCTGCAAAAATCTGGAAGCTGGTCTTCTTCACCGAAAGGTTTCGATTTAGTGTGAAAGTTATAAACTAAGAGATGTTTACATCAGATGTCATATTAAGTATTATTATTAAATCGCAAGTGGTTTAGCTTTAAAATAAGTTCTTGTTCAAAATAACATCTATTTTACTTATTTGAGTATCGCTATTCGGGTAATTTCTTTTGTAGCAACTTTTTTTTCTAAACTTCCTGAGTCACAGCGACTTGTGTTGATTTAGGTTCAGCGCATCTTTAAAATTATGTAGGGAGATTAATTCTATAGAACAATGGAAGATCTGTTTTTACTGAAATAAGTTGATCTAACTTGATAGTTTCAATTGCTGCTTGGTTGAAAAATAATTATAAAATCTATTAAAGGAAAAATTCATGTACATAATTTTGAAACATTTTTAAGACTAAAATAAATGTCAAACTATCAGTTTTTCAAATAGATTTAAAGGTAATTAATGCTTTTAGTGTGTTCTTTTAGGCATTTTCATCTTGTTATCTGGTGCCAAAACCTTTGCACGCAAATCTAACTTCAGCCTTGGAACACAAAATGATAGATCGTGTCTGGCGTATCAACTTTACTAAGGCAGAAAAGGATATACTCGATTCCAAGCCGGGTATGAAACCTGCCATACAAATTCTTAAAGTGAGTTCTTAATTGTAAAGCAATTTTTGGCCCTTAAATACAGTCAAACCTAGTTGACCCAAATTCCAAAGGACCTTAAAAATCAGTTGGTCTTTAACATAGTTTGTCTTACCCGAGGAACAATGCACTACACATCATAAGGCTAATATTGGAAATGGTGTTGGTCTTAACAATAATTTGTACACAAGGGTGTTTAAATGAACTAGGTTCGACTGTACCACTTGTTGAAAAATTGATCAGTTCTTAATTTGTTTGCATTTGGTGATTTTTTTACAGCTTTTTTAAACCATTTAAATTTGTCTCAGGAATGTTCAATTTTTATTGAACCTCCTTTTTTGTGTTGGGTTTGCTGATAAAGTAATTTACTGCAGCGTTGTTTAAGTGTTTGGTAGAATTTTGTCAGAGTTTCACAACCATTAGATCTTACTTATGAAAATACTAGCTTATTACTGGGCGTAGCCCGTGTACTTATTAATACAATATAGCTAATTATAATTGTTTTTGACTTATTTCATGCTGAAGTGAAATAGGTGAACCTTAAATTGATAATTCATTGTTAATCGTAATCTTTGTTGGAAAATACTCATTTTTAAATGTGTTAAATTTTATCAATTGGTAATCAATTCAATCAAAGGCTTTTCTTTATTACTCTATGTTTTCAAAATCGAAAGGAAATTGCCATTTTGAGACAAAAAATTTGAATTTTGAGCCTTTTGGATTTTTTTATAATTTCAAAACCCTACCTATGTGAATTCTAGTGCATCAGGGAATCTCTGTGCCAAGTTTGATAAAAATCTGATGAAAATTGTTAATTTGTATAAGGAACAAATATACATGCATCCATTTTATATGTATGTATAGATATAGATGGAAAATTGAGGCTTTGCTGATATGAAAGGAAAATTCAACAAAAGATGATTTTTTTTCAAAAAAGGGCGTATGAAAAGTTTTCCCAGAGGCACAAAAGCAAAGATTGGTAATATTCTCCGCATGGTTTTAGAAAGTAGGAATATGCAAACTCAACATGGAAAAATTTAGAATAAGATTGTTAAAAAAAATCATCCAATATTGAGTTCATCTCAATATGGGATGAATACATTCCTTTTTTCTTATCTGAAACTCCATTCTTTGTTCTAATGAATGAATTAAATCAATAATGCATAACCAAAGGGTAACTGATGAATATTTTCTTCTTAATTTGTGCTATATTTATGCTGATTATTGGTTTTATTGTTTTGAGTATGGTGCAAAGTTTATGGAATTATTTCTTTGCTAGCTGAATGCTGTGGATATTTGTTTAGTTTTCTAGTAGTATTAGCAGAATTACCAACTTACTGATCTGGCCATGTAATGCGATATTTTGTCAAATTTTGTATGTTTCTGGATTAATTGTTTTGAACTGTACTGTCAAAGACCAATTTAACTTTCCTAAGTTTTACTCTGCAGTTGATGTGATGGCCATTCTCAGCAATTCATTTGTTGATTGCCTCTTCACTCTCTTGATGAAAAAATCTGATTATCTGGTGTGAGTGGAAACTCATTTTGCAATCACACTTTCAGAGATATTCAAATTTCAGTACCTCTCAACTCACCAAGCTGAGTAAAGAAAACATTGCAGTGTTTTATTGTTAGCAAATTTGCGTCATTGGGTGTAACCTAAATGTGGTAATTTATTCTATTATGCTGTGCCTACAGGTCAAGGAAAACATACGGCTAGCTGTCAGGAAATTTTATTTTGTTCCGTAAAATTGAAGGGAATCCAGGTTTTTGACAAGAATTTGAAAAATTGCAAAAATGGTCCTGGAAAAATGTTACTTTTTATGTCATAAATTTTTGGGGGAAAATTAATTATCATATTTTTTAGCTACCACCGTGTTCCCAGATAGCAAAATGGCAAAAACTGTTGGTTTGAGGAGTACACCCTCCTACCCTATTCTTGTACAAATTGAGAGTTAATTTGGTAAAACTTGGAAATATTTTTAAACTTTGAGCATTTTTTATCACTTAATTTGAATAATGGGTTAAAAATTTAAACTATTTTCCGGGAGATAAACCACACATGTATATACGTACAAAATTGAAAAACAATTTATATACCCAGCAGCTTCAACAAAATATGGTGAACAGGTAATAAATTATGTCTGTACACGGTTAGCATATCTTGCATGAAAACTATCGGTGGCAGTTAACCTATCTTACATGAAAACTATCAGTGGATATGGACACTCACCACACTAGCCATTGACGACATCAAACATCATGAAATCTACCACTCTTATTAACTGGTTGCTCTATTCAACCATGTTCATGTGTACTAATGTTCAATTTATTTTTCTATGTTTATGACTTTTTTTGCCTAATCAATTTCAAAAAGAAAAAATCTTGCTTTTTCGTTTAGTCATTTAGAGTTTGATTACTCCTTTTAGGCTTTAAGAGATAAAGAAAATTGGCCGCTTCCTTCATACTTCTTAAAAGTCATTGGTCTTCACATCATTATTTCAAATTCGAAACAGAAAAAATCAAATGTAAGACTGGATCATATATTTTTGGAGGTAAGATTTCCTTTTTGAAGCAGGAAAAATATTTATGTGTTTTTATACGTCTCAGTTATGATTTTTCGTATCCGATTTTTTATTATGTTACTTTAATTTTTGTTGAGCTGTCTGACTCAAATTCTGCAATAAACCTAAATGTGAATGTAATAAGTGGTTCAATAATTTCCTTTGTTGTGATTTTTCATGGATATGGAAAAAGAGCTGTAAATATATGAACATAATTTTTAATGCCTCATAACGCCAGCCACCATTTCTAGCGGTCAGAGAAGTCTGGCTAAGATCGATGGGTCCCGGATTCAAATCCTGTCTTTTGTATGGATGTACTTTTGCTCTCTTGTCTTTGTCCTTTTTTTGTGTGGATGTATTGTGCTATGAGAAGTCTGACTCCAGGCCCGTCATTTAGGGGGGCAGGGGGGGGGGTCAATTGCCCCTTCCTGACTTTGGGAAATCAAGGTATTGGCATATAAGTGGGTGTAGTTTTTGCACTTTTTTGTAAATTTTACATTGTGTATGCACCCCCTGCCCCCTGGAAAAATTCGAAATGACGTCCCTGTCTGACTCGAATTGTGAGGCTCTGTGTTCGAGTCCCGGCTTGAGCATGGATGTACTCTCTCTTCCTGTCTTTGTCCTTTCTATGTGTGAATGTACTGTTATGCTTTGAATGGTTGCCTACTTTAAAAACGGGTACCTATGACATGCGTGTACTGTGAAAGTCGGACTTCACACCAAATGACGGTACTGTTGGAAAAATGAAGCAGCGCACCCTAACTTGCCAGCTTAGCTGGCACAAGACTACACGAACAACAGTGCTTCATAGTAGTGTGAAACTTTTTTTTTTTAAAGAGTGCAAACAGTTGCTTGTATTTGGTGTCTAAATTTTCTGTTTGCTTGGTTTGTCAATTAATATATTAGCTAATTTGCTTATATTCGGTTTAAACTCTAAATTCTGTTTGCTTAGTTAGGCAGAAGATTGAAATTTTGTATGCAGTTGTGCACTTCCCTTTTTTTTCATCCAAAAGGGCTCTTTTACTTGTTATTTGTAGCAAATCAATGTTAGTTTGAAAACAAACTGGCACAGAGTTGGGAAGATTTTTCCACGTGTAGAAAAAAAAAATGTTTTTTCTTCACCCAGGTAAAATAGGTTTTTGCTAAAGTGGCAAAACTAGAATTTTGACTGAAAACTTACGGACTAAGACTAAATATGCTTCGATAACATTTTGATTTCAGTTTTATTTGTCATTAATAAAAACAAATCTCGTTGCATTTGTGTATGCTCTTGTATCTATAATCTAAATAGAAAAAAAAATCCGCACAAATTCAATTTTTGATAAATTTACTAATCTCAAAGATATATTTTTTAATGTTAAATATTTTTACGAGTTTAAATCTTTTTAATTTGTTGCAATATGTTTTAGCACAGATTTAAAATTTATTTCTGTTATAACTTATGCAAATATTATTAAATTTATTTATTATTTGATTTCTTTTCCTCTTATAACATTCCATTATTGCTCTAATTTCTTCCGTGTTTCAATTTATTTCTTTTCTGTCCTTTTTTTTAGCTTTTGGAATATTTGAAAACATCTTTAGATAGTGGCTTCCTTAGTCATCTCTTCTACAGAAGTTTCAACTTATTTCATGCTTTGAATTCTCAAACCCTACAGGCTGTTGGTCGGCGAGTGCAGCTCATAATCCAGAAGATTGGTAAAAAGCCTGATCAGGCATATCAATTGTTTCAATTTGTTCAGTTTTGTTCAGTTAAATATATTCCAAATGAGATTGAAGCTGAGCTGTCTGTATCACCAGTAAGCATCATGCATTCCACACCTTTTAATCAAATCAGAAACATTCCGAAGAAAGCCAGGTGCATTGAAAAAGTCAAACATTCAAGTAAAAGAAAACGAAAAGTCAAGTCACAGCAAGGTTTTCAACTGAAAAATACTCGTTTCCCTCCAAATGGTCAGAATGATCCAGAAGTTGAAATCGGTTGGAAATATCAGATGCAAGTAGAACCTCTACATACAAATGATGTTGAATATAAAATGCTGCCGTTATATGTTTGTACCAGGAGCATAAGAGACCAAAAATGTACTGAGAATAAGTTCCTAAAACTAAGCACTGCTTATTCAACGAATGATTCTTCTCCTGTAAATACTATTCCTATTGATTTCAAGGGGAAGGATGATAATCCTACTTTGCCAAAAAATATTTTCCATTCCAAATCTGTTGTCGGTGAAATGGCAGCCCCAATAAGAGCCAAAGGTAATAAAAAGGGCAAGAAATATTCGAGAAAAGGTAAACAAATAATCAAGCCACAGCAAGGTGTCCAATCTAAGAATGCTTGCTTCTCTCCTATTCGTCAAGATCCAGAAATGGAACTGAATTTGGAATGTGTAAAGCAGGTAGAGTCTCTACCTGCAAATAATGTTGAATCTGAAATGCAGCTGATGGATGTTTGTTCCACAGACATGAAAAACCAAAAAAGTGCTTGCGGTAGATTCTTGAAATTCAACAATGCTTACCCAGTTTATAGTGTAGAATGTAATTCTATTAATACTCTGGGGACAAATGATAATCCTGTATTACAGAAAAACATTTTTCATTCCAATTCTGTTGTCGGTGAAGTCACAGGTAGTGATAAAGTCGAGAAATGTTCAATAAAAGGTGAACGAGAAAACAAGTCACAGGTGTGTTTTCAATTGAAGAATGTTTGTTCCTCTTCAAATGATCAAATTGATCCAGAAATGGATATTGATTGGGAATATGAGATGCAATTAAAATCTCTGCCAGCTAGTGATCTTGATGATAAAATGCTGCTGAATAATGTTTGTTCTTCAAACATAAGGAACCAAAAAAATACTGACAATAAGCTCCTGAAATTCAGTAATGCTTATTCAATTTATGGTTCTTCTCCACTAGAATCTATTCCTATTGACTTTAAGAGGAATGATAATGATCTGGCATTACAAAAAGGGTTGTCCAGTTTTCACACTTTGGAGAAAACTAACAGAAAAAAAAATCTCGGACGAAATATTGCTTTGTCCGTTTCCTCTTTTTTGTTTACTTTTTTTCAATAAATTGAAAGTTTTAACTCAAAAACGCAGAACTTAACCGTAAAAAAGTATATAAACAATATGTGAAATAGAAATACTTTAGAGCACTTATTTGTTTCTGATCGATTAGGATAAGCCAGAACGGCTTCCAATTCTCACTATTTTATACGAACCGATTCCTACCTTCAAATAGCTTGGATAGAATAAGTTTCCCAGTGGAAATTTCTGTCAATAACATGAGAGAGCAGAAGAGTTCCAGCAAAATACTTAAAAATGAACTAGAATATCAGATAGAACTTGTCCATTAATTTTCATAAATAGATATGATGATGCAAAACGTAATGCTTAAAAGTGAAAAGGAGTCTTTTAAGCATTCTTATAAATTTTTATGTAAGAATAAAATGAATAATCACTTCCACAATTTTTGTACTCGTGTGTAATTAGTTAATCTCTTAGCTTATTTTTTCAAATGAATGAAATATTTAAATTTTTAATTTAACTTGCAATTATATACAAGAAATTTTCATCTGACCTCATGAGCAAATGTTAACAACTTCAAAGAAGTTCCAATTCTTGATTGCTCTTTTTCAACCCAGTAGTGCTGTAAACGAAGTAGAAAAAAGTCAAAGGGCCAAAAGGAAAATATCTTTTATTAAAAATTAGTTTTCGAAGTTATGGATTTGGCGCTTGGTGATCAGGCTCTTGAAAATTCAGCTGCAATTCTTTCAAAGATAATGACAAGAGATTTCACAGGAACATAGCCTTTTTGAAAGTTCCAGGCTGTGCTGTTGTTGTCTTGTGCCAGCAAGGCTGGCAAATTGGGGTGCGCTGCTTCACATTTCCAACTGTCCTGTTACTTGGTGGGAAGTTCGACTTCCACGGTACACACATTTCGTAAAGGTTCCATTTATAAAGTAGGCAACCATTCACAGCCCAACAACACATTCACACAAAGAAAGGACGGGGAAAGGAGAGAAGAAAGTGCATCCAAGCCTGAGCCAGAATTTGAATCCGTAACCTCCCAATCCAAAGTCATACTTGTCTAACTACGAGACAAGGTGGCCAGCTACAGGCTCTTTGGTAAACATTATTACAATTGAAGGGTCAGGGGAAAAAACCACGGTAGTCCACTTTTTGTTGAATTTAAACTGGTGCTACCACCTGTTAGAAAAATAAGTGTAATTCCGTTTAGTATATGCAATATTCGTGAAAAAACACTGTAGTCCATGTATTATTGTCATTTTAGAACAAGTATACTGGGGAAGTTTATGAGTTCGTAAAGTTTAAATTTCGTTTTTCTCAGAATGAATCAAATGTGACTACCGTGGTTTTTCCCCCCTGACCCTTCAATTGTGTTGGCATAAATGGTGAATTCTTGCTGGAAGGCTTGGACTATTTTCAATGATTGATTCTAAGAATTTTTGATGAGAATCTATCCCTGAATTTTGAGCCTCTTCAGAACTTCTTATCCTTCACAAGAGCAGTTTGCAGACTGCAACAGAGAGTCGGAAGTTATCTAAATTGGCGCATTTGTTAAAATAAGCAGCAACTTTTTTATGTTACTTAAGTCATTTGAACATTCATGTAGCTCAATCATGTCAACAAGTATAGCTGTCATATCTTTCATGTTTTTTTACTATTTGTTGCCTTATTTATTGTCTGCAATGATGTATATTTATTTTCTGTTAATTTATTTGTCCTCAATGCTATTTAGTTGTTTTTGGAATGGTAACACTTTTAGAAAAGTAAATGCTTGAATCGGAATCTATGTGATGGAATATAGATGTTTTTTCTTTTTATTGCTGCTACAGATTATTTATTATTTTATGTTTATAATATGTGTAATTGTGAAAATAAAAACATTTTTAAGAGTTAAAATTGAAAACTTGTTTTGTTTATGAAAGAAAGTAATTTTATTTTGAAATAGCAGAAGTAATGACTTCTCTTTTTTATTCTAAAATAGAGTGAACCCTCTAAAAGATTATTGATCAGATACTAGAAAGTCGATGTTGGTTTATGGCAGTGCTTCTCGACCTTTTTTACTTTGCAGAACACTTGAGAGCTTGCTTGATCCTCGCGGCACACTGAATAAATTTTATTAAGTCTACGCAAACAAGTATTTTATCATGCTCCTGTCAAAGCAAGGAAGAGAAACACCACCTTTTCGGTATGGATTGACGAATTAATATAGCTTAGTGCATTTAAAATCCTTTAAATATTTTAGTTGTGCAATAATTCACAGATGGAAACTGAATGAGTGTTTATTGTGCATTTTTGTGCTGATTACCTCTGGCAAGACTTCATTTAACATTACTGACAAACTTTCTCCTGTCTTGAGGGACAGAAGCATTTTTTAAATCTGCTCTAAGGCCGAAAGAGCTACACAAAGTTTTTTAATTTGTTTTGTAAGCATAATCTCTTGTTCTTGAGGAGTGTTGATGTTGATGATCCCACGCTGTAAAGATGTGGATTGAAAATGGTTGCAGCACATAAATACCACGATAAGATATTGTTTTGTACTTTTATTTCTAACAGCCAGTATATTTTCAGAGAAACTTTGCTTAGTTGAAGTTTCAAGAAGCAATTGCACCGGGGGGGCTTATAAATCCTTCCATGGGCAGATTTATGCCCCCCACATAACCCCTACAATGCCCCCAGAAAATTTGCGATTACTTTTAATTATCACATCATACCTGACGAAAATTAGAAAAAAATAATTCAGAATGATCTTTTCTGACAATAGAAATACACCATTCATTAAATAGAGGTGACAAGGGGCTCACTGGTTAACAAAATCTGCTTCCAGAGAGATCTTCTTGTTATATTTTATTTATTTTCTTCTTAGATTGTTGATTTAAAATATGTGCACAATTTCAAAACAATGCATTAACACAAAGCAAGATCTTTTGGGTAGTTATAGATGAAAGATTTTAAATTACCTACCAGTTTCATAAATTCAAGCGAAAGTGGTTACTTTGAAATGCAAAAGTACCAATCTAAACTTTTTTTTTCAGCAGAAGACTAAAAGTTAAGTTTGCACCTTATACAAAAAAATTTAACTGACAAATAAGCTTGAATCATAATTTAAAATATATATATATATATTGTTAGAAATCTTTCCTTCCATTTTCTGAATGTCAATTCATAAAATGTACTGAATATCATAAAGAGATTTCTTTTTTCATGATTCCTAGTTTTTCTATAGTGTCATTCCATGTGAAATCAACAAGCCTCAAAACTTGACCATCACCAATTTCAAAAAGAAAAAATATAGGGTTGATTACGTCTATAAAAGAAACAAAAAACTGATTTTTAAAAAATTTTTCAGCTGTTATTTTTTTGTGTGAGACTGCTTAAAAAACTCGAAAAATGGCAAAAAGTGAAATTTTGGTACATACAAAGACTCAATTTTCTCAGCTTCTATTGCAGCTAAAATCTTTTGTTATATGTCACTTTAAAGCTCTTTAAACAGGCTTTCATATGATAGGTAACTTGACAAGGTTTCGTGGTGTTAATATTTCAAGGTCACAGAAAGCATTATTTGACCTTGAATATTTCAAAAAGTGTATTTTTTAAAAATCTGAAAATATATATATATGTTACTTCCTAATGTGGTGTATATGTGGTAAAAATTTCAGAATGGTACAGCAATGGGATCTGGACGAAAATTGAAATGGACTTTTTACGCTTTTACCACTTTATTACAATGTCTATGGTTCCTGCGAAGATATATAATACAGAAATACTGCAAACTGGGAAATATTATTTACAAGTGACGGTTGGCACATTCCACTTTTTGTTTTGAGAGGTAATAAATCATTCCTGTTGCGTTTCTCCTAAGGTCTACTTTCAAAATAATAGCACTTATAGGCACATTGAAAACATTTTCAAAGTCAGGATAGTAGAAAAACTTTGAGGGTCTATGAGGATGCAACAGCATTTTCACATTTTGATTTTCTTCATCTGTGTCGAAGACACGCCCTAGCCTCCAATATCCATTATAGCAGCAGGTCGAGAATCCAACCATCTCTGAGCAATCGAAATCGCAATTGACTGTTGTAGTACGTACAGTTCTAGTGTTGGAAACTGAATATGCTTTCACTTGCATCTGATTCCTATTCAATGGCATAAAACAATAAAGACTGATTGCCTAGTATTGTACTTGTCGTCATTTTTCTGTTCAAATTCCTTTCAAAACCTATTCTTCCTGTTTATAATGTTCAATTGTGCAATATTGAAAATTAATTGATTTGATATGCCCATTTGCCCAATCAAACAACTGTCGTGGTGACATGATTTGACTGTCATAAATCCTTTGCCGACTGGCTCTAGCTGCAAGTCTTTTACCAGTTCCACCTATGCCATAAGAGGCACTTTTGCCATGGGATTAGGCAAAAAAAAGTGCCACTCTGCTTTAATCCCGAAATCTGATTCATGATAACTCAGGTTAAGAAAACTCAGTCTATTTTTGTACTGTGAGGCAGCTCCATCACTGAAGTAATAGATCAAGCTTGGTTTGGTGGCAAAATGAGACTGATATCTTTCAGATAAGTAAGATAGAGCTAGACTGTTAAGTAGCAAGAAACAAGCGCTGAATGAGTTTAGGAAGCTCTTCAAAAAGAGCATTAATAAATTCTTCTGTAGACTTGACCAATGTCTCAAGCCATGTTCTTCTCTTAACTTGCACCCATTGTTTATAGGTGATGCTTCCAACGTAGCTCATTTCAAATGCTTCTTCAATCCTGTCCTCGAGTTCTTGAAATCCAGGACTGAAGTGCCTTATAATCTCATTTTGCCTCCAAAATAAGATATATTGAATAGGAATCAGATGCAAGTGAAAGCATATTCAGTTTCCAACACTACAACTGTACGTACTACAACTGTCAATTGCGAGTTCAATTGCTCAGATATGGTTGGATTCTCGACCTGCTAATATCAAACATGTGATTTTTCAGTATTTTTACTGAATTCAGTATTTTTTGAAATAGCGAAATATTGAGTGCAGAACAAAAAGAATGGGCATCACAAGTTAAATTTAACATCTACCAATTAATTCCATGCATTCAATTAAAATAGTTGGCTATATAGCACCAAAAGCCCATGTTTGAACTTGCAGGTTTAGTATAATATATCAGCAATTCTGTATTTTCTCACACCGATATAATTTCAGTATTTTTCATTCTATTTGGGTCACATGTCTGTAATATAATGGATATTGAGTGCTACGGCGCGTCTTAGACACAGATGAAGAAAATCAAAATGTGAAAATGCTGTTGCATCCTCATAGACCCTCAAATTCTTTCTACTACCCTGACTTTGAAAATGTTTTCAATGTGCCTATGAGTGCTATTATTGTGAAAGTAAACCTTAGGAGAAACGCTACAGGAATGATTTATTACCTCTCAAAACAAGAAGTGGAATGTTCCAACCGTCACTTGTAAATAACATTTCACAGTTTGCAGTGTATTATATATCTTCAGGAATCATAGACATTGCAATAAAGTGGTAAAAGGGTAAAAAGTCTGTTTCATTTTTCGTCCAGATCCTATTGCTGTCGCATTCTGAAATTTTTACCACATATACACCACATTAGGAAGTAACATATATATTTTTTTCAGATTTTTAAAAAATACTTTTTGAAATATTCAAGGTCAAATGATGCTTTCTGTGACCTTGAAGTATTAACACCAAGAAACCTTGTCAAGTTGCATATCATATGAAAGCCTGTTTAAAGAGCTTTAAAATGACATGTAACAAAAGACTTTAGCTGCAATAGAAGCTGAGAAAATTGAGTCTTTGTATGTACCAAAATTTCACTTTTTGCCATTTTTCGAGTTTTTTAAGCGGTTTCACGCAAAAAAAAAAAAAAAAAATAATAATAGCTGAAAAACATTTTAAAAATCAGTTTTTTGTATCACTTTATAGACGTAATCAACTCTATAATTTTTTTTGAAATTGGTGATGGTCAAGTTTTTAGGCTTGTTGATTTCACATGGCTTCTTTTTTTTTTTATAAATACCTGTAAAATTTTGTGAAATGAAATTCATGAAAGTATATTAAGTTATAAGTTTAAAGGAAACTTCAATTAGTATTAATTTATGTTATCTTGTCCCAAAAATATTATTTAATATAGCCGTATTTATTTTTTTAAAGCTTAACTAGGATTTATTTTTGGTCAGTCAAGTACCTTTATGCCTCTCATAGACGCTGCGAAGGTGTGGATATCTGATTTTAAAAAAAGGTTAGTCGGTGCCAAATTACAGTCCACTTAAAGCAGTGAGTAACCGCCCCTAAGCAAGGGACTCGACTATTTCGATCCATGGACAGCTGTTTCGAACTTATTCTGCTCTTATCAGCATGGAATACGAAAGTAGTCGAGTTGGAGGCAAAAATCCTCTTATATAGCAAAGAGAGCCAAAAAAACTGATAGCTAATATGAAATTAGAAATACCAGATTTTTCGGTCGAACCCTATGGCCAATAATACTCCCTAAATCTTAAATGTCTATTCACTGCCACTATAAATGTCTATATTTCAGGAGTTCCCCCTAATACAAAATTTTCTTATCAGTTTTTCTGTAAAATAATGGTATGTTGAGATAAAAAGATCGAAGGGTAACAGTTTTAGTATCTCTTTTTCACTATAGATGGCAGCAGTGGTATTACTTTCCAAGTATTGCTTTCGACTGGAAGTTCTTTTTTCTTCAATGTACCATCAAAATCAGGGGTATCCAACCTATGAGTCGCAACCCCAAACGGGATCGCGAAGAATTTCTTTTTGAGTCAGGACACCGTCCCTAGTTCAAATATAAAAAAAAAAAAATCTTTTTTTGACGAATTCATTCGAAGGGGTATGGATATTGCCCTTCTCCATAAGATCAGAGCCTTTGATCCCCCAACGTCTGCTAAGATTCTTAATTTCGGTTTAAAGATTTCAATTTGTACAAATTTCCGCCAAAGATTTCCTGATTTCAGCTTATCCTAACACCATCTAAAACCGTCTAAAACTTCGTTTTTGGAACAATTTCGAATAACTTCTGAGAAAGAGTCTCTCAGTCTCTGCACCCCAACCTTTACCCGGATATCTTCAAAGATAACCTATTGCGTTTTTGGGAAATTTTTTGAGAATATTACGAATAAGAGTTACGAATCAAATCCTGTCTCCCAACTTCATGAAAAGTAGCCAACAATTGGGATTTTAGAGCTTATTTTTCCAAGCAAAGAATGTAGGGAAATGACTACTGTTCTCTTCCACATAATTAATAATCGTTTAAAATTTCATTTGTAGGACTGAAATTAAAAAAAAATGTCAGGAAGGAAGCCTTGAATATTTCCTCTCGTCATCAAAGGTAAACTACTGTTTTATCTTTGAAGGTTTAAATTTTAAAGAAATTCCGGGGGAGTACTCACCTCCAATCTTCTCAGCCCCCCCCCCCCCTCCACACACATCATTAAAACTCGTCTAAATGTCACTTTTGGAACTTTAATTACAAAAATGTCAAAAGAGAATCTCCGAACCCACACTATGTTCCTAACATTATCGAATATAGCCTGTAATTGTGTTTTCATTCCCTCAATTAAAGAAGATTCGGTGGAGTACTGAATCCCATCCCTTCCTTTTCATCATCAAAGCTCTTTTAGGCCTCTTCATTTTCGAAAATTTAGGGAAAAACCTCGCCGAGATGTTTCGATCAAGAAAAAGTTTGTTCAAATCAGACTTTATTGGGAGGGGGGAGGGGGTCGGCAGACCGACAAGCACACGTTTTCCCTATCTCAAAACCCTACTTCAACAATTTTTCAACATTTATTTAATTCCTCTATTAATTTATGACTTTTTTTTTTTTTTTTGGACTTAGCGACATTGTCGATGTATAAGCCACTTTCAAAGATTTTTTTTTTTTTTTGGTCTTTTTTTATTTTTACGAGAAAGTAGACTAAAAAAGATTGACTGGAGTTGACGTTCACCCGTAATAAATTATCTTTTTTTTTCGGTGAAATGTTTTCGCTATATTTTTAAGCATATTTTCACTGGAACTTACATGATCAAAATGTTGCATTCAATTTACGTTAGTATATTGCGCAGTTATTCATAAAGTATTGAACAATTGAACAGTAGATTCTATGGAGCTAATAGCAATTATTACCTAAATTTTATGTTAAAACTAGAAGTAAAAGTTATTTGCAAACATAAAATAAAAAGAAATTTTCATATTTTTAAATGACAGTAGCAAAGTAGATAATATTAATATTACTAGAAGCATAATTCGTCATAGTTTAACCCTCAAAAACAAAAGAGCAAAGTAAAGTTAACCATAAAAATCAAATGTTCTTTCTTCTATTTAGCTTTTGTTATGTCACAGAGATCCGATGTTTACTTCTAACTGTGTTTCTACTATTTGAGACATCACACGTTAGTCTTTATGCTGAACTAGGGAGCAGTTAAAAATCTAACGTGAGATTTAGTAACAATAGTAGCTAAATAGCTGTTTTCTCCGCATTGACACTGCGCTAGTAGAGAAAAATGTTTTACAGAATTGATTAATGTTTAATTCGAGTTGACAAATGGACTCGAAGGAGCCTGCCTGCTTGCTGAGTCAGAATTAGAGTCGATTATTCAGAGTCGACTTCAGTCGAAGTCAGAGTCGAAGGCTCTAAAATTCTAATAGTAGGAGTCGGTCGTTTTTTCCAAGCCTGGATCACAACATAGTCTATATCTGGAGATTATGAAATTTAGTTCAGTGCGCCGTGACGGTCGAGCGTACTCTTAACCCATTAATGCCTGACATTTTTTTTTTTTCAAAGATATTTTGTATGCTGGTTACACGGCTACAGAATACACTTTACAATGGTTATGTGCTGCAATCTGTTAGTAATGAATTAAAATAATACCAAAGGAGTAATTGAACACTATTATTTGGTTGAAATGTTCCTTTTTGGTCAGTTCAGACACTTTTTGGACCGTCCCTAAAAAGGGACGCTAGGCATTAATGGGTGAAGTGTGTGTGAAGTAAAGTAAAAAAAAGTTTGAAAAGCACTGCTCTAAGGTTTACTTGCGGACTATTTTTTTGTATAAATCCGTTTATCATACAGCAGTTACAAATAACGAGACAACGAGAAACACGCAGTCACAAATAACGAGAAAAAAATTACGTTTAATGTTTTTGTTCTGGAATATTACAGTTATATCCTGTTACAACGAACTTGAAGGACCCGCTTCTTTGTTCGTTGTAATGGAATCCGAGCAATGTGGTAGCAATTATAACGGGACTTAATTGTCATTTATTTGAAACGAGTGTATGTGTCATCGCATTGGTATTCTCTGTTACGAGTTTTTACTGTATATCCTTTTATTTTTCATTCTATGTCCATTCATTAGCTTTCTCATAAGGGACGAAAAATGCACTGAAACCACATAATGACATTTCCACAAAAACACTTTAAAATCCACAAAAAAAGGGACATAATCAGATTCTTCTGTTGGTTTTAGAGGCGTAGTGAAAGGAGGGGGGTGGGGAGTTTTAATGCCACGGGATTGTTTGAACGCCATTTAAATGAATTCCCGCTTACAACGAAGAAAATCTGCCTGTTTATGGCTAGCTAGCTATATATCTATTTCTATCTATCAAATCTCTCTCTATATATAAATCTATGTATGTTTGTTTGTATGTTTTTTCCTTATACAAATCCATTTTTCGTCGGATTTACATCAAACTTGGCACAGAGGTTCTTTGTTGCACTAAAATTCTCATAGGCAGGGTTTTGAAATTAAAAAAAAAAAAAATCCAATATGCTCAAAATTGAAATTTGTTGTCTCAAAATGACCATTTTCTTTCAACTTTGAATAGCTAGAGTAATAGAGATAAGCCTTTAAGCATACAAACTGATAAAATTTAACACATTTAAATATGAGTATTTTCCAACAAAGATTACGATTAACAATAAATTATCAATTTAGGGCCCACCTATTTCATTTTAGCATGAAATAAGTTAAAAACAATTATAATTAGCTATGTTCTAGAAATAAGCACCCGGGCAACGCCGAGTAATAAGCTAGTCTTCTATATCTCTCTGTCCGACTGATTGGTTTTTTCAAAATAAATGAAAACCTCCTCTTCGAAAAACTTCTCGCTGCACCACTGGTTGGTTATAACTGCTTTTGCTGCAAAAGTGCCCCTCCCCCCTCCCGATTGAGACCTCCGTTCTGAAAAAATAAAAAGCCGAAGATGCACTCCTTGCCAATTAGTATCCAGTATCACAAGAGCGGAACGTCTCTCCTTTCGCAGAAAAGTTAATGATTACATCTCTTGTCTGCTGCTAATTTTACAGTAATAAACTGTAAAATTAGTAATTTAACAGTTTTTTACCGTGCATTTTACAGTTTTAAACTGAAACCTCTGCTTCCAGTATTATACTGTTGTTTTTACAGTATAATACAGTTAAATTTTACTGCAATAAACTAAAATTTCTAACTTTACAGTAAGAAACTGTAAAATTGCTAGTTTTATACCGTTTATTACTGTGCATTTACAGTTTTAAATTGGAACTTCTGCTGCCAGCATTATATTGTAAAAACAACAGTTCATTTTTGCAGTGTATCTATGTATCTATTTCTATCTATCAAATTATCTTCTATATCTGTGTATCTGACGGAGTGGATGTCAAAATAAATGGAAACCACCTCTTCAAAAAACTTCTGGCTGCACTACTGGTCGGTTATTACTGCTTTTGCTCCAAAAGTGCCCCCCCCCCCTCCTCCGTTCTGAAAAAATAAAATCCGAAGATGCACTCCTTGCCAATTAGTATCCAGTATCATAAGAGCGGGCCCGTCTCTCCTTTCGTAGAAAGTTATTGATTACATCTCTTCTCCCCGGGCCTAATATCTGCCTTAATGACTGGTCATCTGCGACGTCCGGCGAGAGGCCATCTATTAAGATGTCACTCAGGTTCTCTTCAAATGAACGGGCCTTTGATGGCCATCGATCCCGAAACCAGAAGAGCGAAATTAGGATTTTTTTTTTCAGAGACACTCTTTTTTATTATGGGGGTCGGGGAGGTTTATAAGTCTCTCTCTCTCTCTTTACCTGTGATGGGGGAGAAAAATTGAAGAAGCGCTTTTCTGATTTAGCCAAAAAAAAAACATTTGCAAATAAAGATTTCTTTGCACAAGAAATATCTTTTCAAATTCAGGTTTTCTGATAAGTGCGTGAGAAAAAAAGCTGGAACAGATGAAAAAAACATCATTTAATTACCGACTATGGATTGAGATGAAAAGAAAATAATTATGAACTGCAAAGTTATTGACGGCGTTCGTTAGAGAGGGGAAAAAACGAGTTTCCTCTCTTCGTGCTCTTTGTTTTGTTCTTAATAATGAGCGAAGACAGTTCCAAGAAGTAGCGTCGACTTTTTCTAGTTCCCCCAATTCAAAAATGCCATTTTTTTTAAGTGTCCAGGTTTGAAAAGAGAAAATGCAAATTTGAAATGAAGGTTTGTCAAATGCAAAAATACATTAGCGAACACTAATGTTCAAAAAAGAAGAAAAAATAAAATCGGTAAAATTTTAAAACTGCCGCTAAAATTTTTAACTTCGTAAGTATAGGTGGATTATTTGGTAACGAAAAAAAAGTGTCTCTAACTGTGCTTTTAATTTTGTAAATTGCATTTAAAGTTCGAATCAAGGGGTTTTTTACTTCGGGACGTTTTGTAAAAATTGAAAAAAACTTTTAAATCTGTACTTGGA
>JAXGGA010012567.1:0-38256 GCA_038373865.1 Uloborus plumipes
AAAGAATGAAAAAATGAAAAAAAAGAAATGTTCCTCTACAAACTCATCCTTTAAGATTTACCTGTTTCAACACACTCTAGAGGTCCCAAAGTAAGTCTTCCTTCCGCAGTAGACTCCAGGTCGTCGGGCTGCAAAATGTATATTCTGGTGACACCCAGGTGACTTGGATTGGTGTACTCCCCTTCATCCACCCTCCAGCGAGCATCTGTGATGTCACAATTGCACAAAAGGGAGGTGTTGGCACAGGTCCTTGTTTCTGCACATTTACAGCCTTCAGATTGGCTTCCGATGCTGGTGATGTAATCTTTGCTTCCAGATGATTCCATCCATGTGTAGGTACGTAATCTTTCAGAAGAGAATAAAAACGTTAAATATAAACCATTTCTATTTTTATGACTTTTTTTAATTTATCAAGTAATGAAAGCAGAAAGCTAAAAGGAAAAAAAAAATACCAAACCTGATTTACTCCAAGAGAAAGCTAGATAAAAGTAAATTACATTTTTAGAATTAGAAAAGGACTAAAAGTATATCAAACTAATAAAAACTAGAACTAAAACTGCAGTAAAACTTTGACTATTCTTAACTTTATGTAAACTAAAATTTCACAGTTGCATTTTTTTTCCTTTAGTAGCTAGAGATACAGCATCAATGTGCTATAGATGCTTGGAGGTCATAATATTATATCAAGGTTTAAAATTCAAAGGATATGTCACCAATGGTTTGAAACATCAAATAACAATTTATCATGGATCTTGATAAACTGATTTCATGGATGAACTCAACAACTCATGGTGGTTTTAACTGGGAGTCAGGGAAAACTCAGAAGTTAATTGGTCACAGTAAAATACAAAAACAATTACCCAAGTGGTGCCTTGAAACATTCATATTTGATGGCTTGGGAGCAGACTTTTGAATGCTTCACTAGTGACTGTAACATTGTAGGAGTAAATTCTCGATATGTGACATCAATGTAAAAAGACATCATACCAGCTTTTCTCACAACCTTTATAAACAAAAAACAAGAGAAAACATTAGTTTACAATGAATAAATATTGATGCTAAAAATCATCTTTTTAATTCAGTTTTGTCTTACTTCTAGCAAAATATCATGAAAACGAAATTTTTGAGCAGACAAAACATATCTTCCAGAAAACTTTTCACACTTTTCCAATTTTAGCACTAAAATTGCGTTTTCAGAACCATAACATATTGAGTTCCAGGGGAATGTTTGGAACATCCCCTAACATCATCGAAAGTCATTAAAATGTTCGTTGTTTGGAGTTTAGGTTTCAAAAAATTGCCCTAGGTTACCAGACAAGAAACTAAATGTTCATATTGTTGAGAACAAGTAACCAATTAATAATACATAATTAATAAAAAAACAAGTAAAAGTTGTAGCAAAAATTTACTGAACATGATACATTAAACAAATCATAATATCCAATTATCCTAGTCTCTAAAAGACTACTTGTAGGTAAATCTGTCTTCTGCCATTAATATGCTTACATGACAATAAATTATTCTCTATATTTATTGGAACTCTTTTGTTATGGTCTGAATCAAAATTACATTTAAACTATATCCGATTCCATCAACAAGTTGAGCACTATTTTCTGAGCAATAAAAATAAAGAATCTTCGTGTTTTGTTTTGATTTAGCTGAACAAAGTTTCCACAAATGTAAATAATTTTAATAGAAAAACAGTATATTTTTTCACTTTTAGAACTACAGGTACAATAATGCAAAACTTACTAATGATGAGGATAGGTTATTTATTCTATTTCCTTCACTTACCATTTCTGGGGGCATATTATTTTCAACCCTAGTAGCAATTGTACTTCCACTTTCACCCCCCATGTCACAGTACACATGAGCAGGCGGCAAAGGTCCATTTCTGTCGATGTCAATAGTGTACACACCTTTTTTCCTGTATCCAACAAGATAGAGTTCTTCACATGTTCTCTTATAAAGAGCTGAAATTTAGATACAGTAAAGTTACGGTATGAACTAAAATATAACTCTCAGAAAAAATATCATTTTCTTGAATGAACATGACTAAGTTAACATTTTCGTTCATTTAATGCTAGATACTGAATATCACGTGCATGTTAAAACACACACACCAGCAAACTTTAAAGCCTCTAACTCTCAACCCCCTTTTTTTTTCAGGTATACTTGTATACTTTTAATAGTTTGAAATTTGGTAGCATACGAATGATAACAAATAAATAAATAACTAAATAAAATAACTTTTTTATTGGATAGTAGGTTTATAGATCTATTGCATAATGCCGCATTGGCCTCTTTTTGCACTACAATTACAAAAAGAAATAAAAAATATAAAAGAAAAGAGAAAAGGAAGAGTTTAAATTCAAAGTCTCCTAAAGTTATATATTTTAGAAAAAAAATTGGCAACAGTTAATTAGCCGGAAACAAAAACTTATGCTTCTTGAGATAGCCAGTACTAGTGACTTTCAAAGAAATGAGAAGTAAAGCAAATTACTTTCCACTTTAGCTGATTAACAGTAATGAAGAGGGATGAAAATAACTGTTTTTGCTTGCTTCAAGCTTTGAAGTACAAATATTTTTTTCATCTTAACTTCAAGTTGAGTTTAGAAGAAACAATCAAAACTTACAAGCTTTAAACAAATTTTATTTAGTATATGTTTTTAACGTTTTCGATCTAGTATGAAAAAAACAAAAGTTGTATGAATTTCTACTATCCTGTAATATTGAAGTAAAAATTTTGCCGAAAACAGCTTGAAATAAAACAGAATTAAATAGATTCACAGAAAAATCACCCTGAGGTATGATTTGCTATGTTTTGCAAAGAATTTGCACAGCTAACTTCCAAGGAAATTATTTGAATGGTCTTTATTTCACATGAACAACGGACAGACTGACATAAATACTATTGATTTTGTAACTAGAAGGATTTTCCACTTGGAAGTCAGGGTTTTAAAAAAAAAGTATAAAATTTAACAACTTGATATAAAAAAAACCTAACTGCATTTTTCAAATAATGAACTTAATTTACCCTATCTGACATGTACGCTATTGTTTTTGTAGTACAAAGCTTATAAACTAACATAATAGATATGAATGTGGATAATAAACACATCAAATCAAAACATAACACATAGATACTTACAAAAGTGACAAGTCTTTCCAGTGTAACCTGTTTTTTCACAATCACACTGAGTCTCGCCTTTTTCCACATAGCATCTGCCCCCATGCTCACATGCATAAGGATTATTGCACAAATTTACTAATAAGCAGCTGTCTAACGACACCTTTCCAGAAACCTGCTTTGTGTCTACAACAGTTCTGGGGTCAATCCAGTCACCAGCCACGTAAATATCTCTCATGCATCCAATAAAACCTACATAAAAAATGGGAGTTGTCAAACATTTATTAGCTGCATTCACACTATCAATAATTATACTTACTAATTTAGCTTTTATAAATATAAAAGAGTTCTGCAAAATAATAATCCCTCTTGAAAATTCAACAACTACATAATTTTTTATCGTTTCATAACAGTTTTCAAAGTTTGAGACAAAAAATAATATTTCAAACAGATTATAATCTTTATATATATAAAACACAAACTCCAAAATATTTGTGTCCGGGGTAAACTCGGAAAGTACCGGGCCGTTTCAGTTCCAATTTTTACAGCAAGTGCTGGAGAGCTCAGGGCAGGTTGTTAGACCAGGTAGGAAAAAATTCGATGAATAATTCTTTGTTTATTCGAAATTTAAAATTTTGACTCAAAAATGGCTCTATCTAGAGAAATAATCATTATATCGTCTTGATCTTGGTCTCATTCGAAAGATTATGAAAAATCATTTAATAGAACATTTTATACCTTAGGTGCCATGAAGGGGATGTTGAAAAATCACATGGAAAGAACTTATGAGCGTGTAAAGTTTGTGAAAATCATCTTTCAACTTTTGCTCAAACGTGGAAAGATTGACTTAGACATTTCAATACAAAGTGAACTAAGCCAAGGCTTAGCTCGATCCTTCCAGTTTTCGGGATTACACTTAAATGTTTTGAAGGGGAAAACATCACTATTTCTCCAAAAAATTTTTTTATTTACTGCATGAGAGTAGGCCGTTTGGGTACTGCTAGTAATATATAAAAACACATTCATTATAGTGCAGCAGATATATGACAAAAAAAAGGGGAATTGTGCCTTTAATGATAGAAGTATATAACTTGGTGTGCATCTGCATATGCTATGTATAATTACGAGTCACTTTGGATATGCAGCCATCTGAGATTTCAAATATTTCAGTAATGGCGGAAGTTCGAAATGGTTGCCTCTGAATATATTTTATGCGCTTCTTTGTTTCGATTTTCCTAAGGTCAATAGCGTATGTTACGAAAAAATCTTGGAATTAATATCCTTTTCTATTTATTGCATTGTGTGTTTTAAGCAAACTTTAACTTTTACCGCTAGGGGGTGCTTTATAGTTCTTTTTTAATCGTCCAAAATGCGCAAAAGATATGTGACCAAAATTGATGGAATTTTGTCTTCAATAGTTGAAGCTTACAAATTTGATAAAGATAATAAATATGAACTCGTGTTTGTAAAAATTGCAACACCATAAAGGAATCGTCATAATTGAATGAAATTTAATTCACAGCTGAGTGATAGTAATACAAATAAATGATTAAACTTAGAAAGAGCCAACAAACAATTACAAAATATTGAAATTAGTATTTTGTGTAGCCACCACGCGCTGCAATAAGTGCTGCTACGCGACGTGGCATGGAGTAAAACAAATTTTTAATGTCTGCCTGATCAAGAGTATTCCATACTGTTTGTATGCGTACCCAAAGTTCGCCTGTAGAAGCAACAAGACGAGGATCACGAACGAGACGTCGACCAACAAAATCCCACACATGTTCAATCGGCGACATATTCGGGGAATACGATGGCCGGGGAAGAAGCTTTACTTGCTGTGATGCAAGGAAGGATTGAACTGTCCTAGCGACATGAGGGCGGGCATTATCCTGCTGAAATACAGCACCAGGCAAGCCTTGAAGGAAGGGGACAGCTTGGGGCTGTAGAACTTCATTGATTACCCAGTTGCTGTTCAGGCTACCCACAATTCGTAGCAATTGATATCGTCCGTGATATGATATGACACCCCAGACCATGACTTCAGGTGTTCGTCCACTGTGACGTTCGTAAATGTACTCTGGAAGGTGGCGTTCACTGGCATAGCGTTGGACGCGAATGCAGCCATCATGGTGCCACTAATTAAAGCGGGATTCGTCAGAAAACACAGCATACTGCCAATCAGCACGCCAGTCCTTATGCTGATTGGCCCATCGTAGCTTCAGGTGGCGATGGTTCAGGTGGCGATGGTTATAGCGGGATCCTGTATTATAAAGGAGTCCTGCACACAGTCCACACTACAGCAGACATCTACGAATTGATGAAGCACACATTGAACCTCCCTCCTCACTCAAAACCTTACCCTTTCTCCCACCCTCTTCAAAATGTTAAATGCAATAAATGTTTACTTCACTACTTATACAATGCAGGTTATTGAAGATATGAAGACATTTGCATACATGATAAAACAAGGAAATCAACTAAAAATGTTCAAATTTGGAGAATTTGTGAAACTTTGAGAAGCTGTATCTCAAAAACTATTATAGCTAACACGTCCATTTTAGTTTCAACTTGTAGCAAATTTAATATAGTTTAAATATGTAATACATGATGTTTGTCAAAAACGTGCTCTTTCATGGTCAAAATGGGGAAAATTCGAAAAAAGTACGATAGTTTAGCAGTTTGACGGCTGCCATTACTCCAATAGACGAAATCTCAGATGGCCGCGTATCCAGAATTAAATCTTTTGATGTGTATTATAAGTGTGCCAAGTTTTATGTTTATATCATTAAAGGCACAATTCGGTCATATATCTGCTGTACTATTACACTTTCATACATCAATGTACAAAATTAAGTATAATACAGAAACAAGTTAAAAAATTAAAATATATTATCTTTTTAAATGACTTTGGTTAAAAACTGCAGTTCTTATCCAGAATTACAAATAATTTCAATGAAATTCATCATCTTATAAAATCAGAAAAATCATGAATGGTCATGATTCTGACTGTGGCACTGATTTATTTATTTTTTCTTATTATATATTTTTTCATATTTGAGTTCAACGATGTAGATCAAAAACAACAATTGAATGTCACCTAGATTTTTCTAAAGGATTGGACAGTGGAGAGAGTGAAAATACTTTCCAAATAAATACATGCAGTAACCAATTCGTACCTCTTTCAGCATTCCTGACACTTGTAGTCAAAATCATTTGAGTCATGAATTCAAGTGGATGAGTAAATGTAGCTTTAGATGCATGGTTATAGTCAACTTCCAACTTTACTTCCCTGAAAAAAGATTTAGTCATAACGAAATGTGGAAATACTAAGCTTTTAAGTTTACAATTTAATCTATTCATCATGCCATGGAAGGCTTGACTGATCAACTCAGAATTTTCAGGATGAATGAAAGGGAATTTATATTGAAAGCCCTCTCAAATGCTACAAAGTACTACCCTCCCCCAACCCCCCCAAAAAAGAAAAAAACACCCTCCTCCGACCCCTAATTATTTCAATAGTACAGTTTTCATTAAACGCAGTCCTTCACTCTTAAGGGGTTACCTGCAATCGTGTTTAAACAACGATAAATGATTTTTACTTAAAGCAGTCAAAAATCAAAAGATCACATAACCTTACTCTATCTGTTTCAAACAAAGCCATTTGTGGAAAAAAAAAGGTATTTTTAGGTTCACTGAAATGACATTTGCCCAGGGACGTCATTTCAAAATTTTCCGGGGGGGGGGGGGGGCAAAGGGTGCATACATAATGTAAAATTTACCAAAAAGTGGCAAAAACCACGTCCACTTATGTGCCAATACATTGATTTCCCAAAGTTAGGGGGGTTGACCGCCCCTGCACCCCCCCCCCCCCAAATGACGGGCCTGCATTTGCCTTCAGCTCAGTTATTGTCAATTCCGAACAGAAGAGTTCAATTTGGGATAAAACTTCAGCCTGGATGGCAAGGTATATTACATGTACAAAGAAGAGCATTGTTTATAGTCAAACCAAACAATTGCAATAAGTTGCAGACTTATTTGTGCTGAAATGACTTAAGTCGAAATGATTAATGTTGTTATGTGCATAATATTATGATCTGTGTATAAAAACAAGCCCGCTGTCAGGCCAATGGTGCATTCTTTTAAATTATTACCATGAATAAAGTCACTGCCACCACCTGTTTAGTTTATTAGGCTCATAAAAGAATTTCATTAAAATAAGTCAAAACCTTAAAATTGTTAATAAAAATGGAAACTATGCAAAATAATTATAACTTACTATCCCCCCCCCCCCCAACCCCATCTCCCCTTGCAAAAAAAGAAGAAGAAAGAAAGAAAAAACAAAAGAAAGCAGGGTAAAAAACATCAAATTCATTAAGTTCATAGCCAGAAACAATTATTCAAATGTAGTCCTTTATTGTAAGTATGCACATCATTTAAATATGATTTAAACCATGAAAACTGTAACAAGCATCAGGAGAGAACATATGCCTAGTCCAAAGAGGTTATAAAAACTGCTACTTCTCTCCCTTTTTCAAAATATAAGTTTTTTGTTGTTTATTCTAAAACTTAAAGAAAAAAAATCGCACTTTTTCTAAAAATGAAATGCTCTGAATGGCTATTAAAGAATAAACCTTAATGATGCATCATTGGTGCATTGTTAAAAGTATTAAACTATGTCTTAAAGAATAATCACTTTGAATGCTCCTTAACAAATTAAGATAAGTAATTCATCAGTTTTTCAAGATGGAATTCAAAAAAAACAATTAATTTTAAAAAATCTAACTCTAAAATTTGTGAATTAACCCATTAATGCCTAGCATCCTTATAAAAGAACAGTCCAAAAAAGGGTCTGAATTTCCCAAAAATGAACATTTCAACCAAATTATAGTATTTAATTAATACCTTGATATTGTTTCAATTCGTTTTTAACAGATTGCAGCACATAACCATTGTAAAGTGTGTTCTGTAGCAGTTTTAATATGATCTTTATCAAAAACTACATCATTCACAATCTCAAAAAAAAAAAAAGCTAAGTTTTCAAAGTTATTCCCAACTTCCCAGTTTATGTTAATTGCTGATTTTATTTCTTCTTATAAAATGTATTTTTAAATATTATATTGTAGGTGGAAAATTTTTTTAGTAAAACAAGTATGTACCCTCTGGGGTCTGTTATAACTTTTAAGGGACGATTTTTCTTTCCTTAATAAAAAGATTATTTTTATATGATAATTTTTTACTTATTTTTCCTGTCCATTAAACACTGTTTGTAACCAGTATACAAAATATCTTTGGGGGAAAAAAAGGCATTAATGGGTTAAAAACGCTCATACCAGGGATGAACGAAAGAGAGGGGCAAATGGGGACAGTTGCCCCTAACTTGGAGGACTGTTCACCGGTAATTTTCCGATGTTGAAGTGCTAAACATGAAATTTTAAATCCATTTTAATGCAGTTGGGAGAAGAAGAATAGGGACTCTCCTCCGGAAATGTTTTGAAATTGAAGTCCAAAACCTTTGTGATCGATATTTGTAAACCAGTATGCATAATAAAAGTAAGAAAAATCAATCTCCCTTGAAAATTTTCTGGGTCTGCCCTTGGCCCATACCAGTTTCATTCTTGACAATAACTTCCCAAAATACATTAAGATACCATAAAACAAATCTGATTATGCTTTAAATCAGTTTCAAAAAAATATTTGAGTTTTTGCAAAAGCTAACATCATTAATATAAATAAACAATTAAAGGTGTTATAAATGCAGGAAAGTTATTGAAAAGACCAATTAAAGGCAGGTGCTTTTCAAGAAAAGTTGGTGGGTTTAGTCTTTCATTGACTTTTTTTTTCATTGACTTTTTTTTTTTTTAAGTCTGCTTTCTTTGCAGAGCCGGAAGAAAGGTATAAAATTATACCCTATTAGAATTATTTTTTAAAAAGTGAAAACATATTGTTTGACTTCTTGTGCATACCCACTATCATAAACAATTCCAATGTGATGCCACTCGTCATTGGCCAACTGCTTCCCAGAGGCTTCGTCAGTGATGGACCAAGATAATGCAGGATCTTCTTTTGGTGATCGATTAATGATAAACATTCCAATTCCATTATGAAGTAGTAACTAGAAGAAATTGACTACATTTTATCTTTTCTATATTTATTTTTTCACAGTTGAAGCATGAAACATATTACTAAACATTTTTACAACTGAACATTTGCATAACACGGAAATTCAAAGTTAATGAAAAAAAGAGGGATAAAATAGTTTATAGTGATAAAATTAAATTTTTAAAATTCTATTTCTCCTCACTTTCTTCCTTCTTTAGTGCAGAGCAAAATTAAACTTGAAAAACAGTAAAATTGTTTTTTTTTTTTTTTTTTCCTACATCTAGTCATGTTATCTTCTGCATTAACTTCTTTTGCTTGTTCAATATTTCAGTTTAAACATATATTAGTTCTAAACTGTGGAGGAAGTCTATACATAATCAAAGAATAGAAGCTTTCAAAACTGAAATGGTGAGTTACTTATTTGTGAAAAATGTTCAGCATTCAACCAAATCTCTGATTGGAAATAATTGTGAATAGAAGCAATCAACTTATGAATGAATTCAAATCGGATAGAGATAACATTTCTTTTCAACTCATGATATACATTAAAACCAGGCCTGTCGTTTCAAACTTTTCCAGGGGGCGGCAAAGGGTGCATACTTAATGTTAATGACACTAAAAGAAATAAAAACCACGCCCACTTACATTTAAATACATTGGTTTCCCAACGACAGGGGGGGGACCCCTGACCCCCTTAAATGACGGGTTTGATTAAAACAGTCAAATAAAAAAGTAAAAGTGTTTGTCACTTCATGAAAATTTATTATGAAGAACTCATGGTTTAAAAAAAAAAATTTTGTGCTCAGTCGAAAGAAAGAGCAGTATTTTCTTAAAATTTCTGCTGAAAAGAAAACTGGGGTACTGGGTTTAAATGTTTGCCGCTTAAGTCAGGGTGACGTAGAAATTTCTATAATGTGACCATCTCTAATCCTACATCAATGCTCCAATATATCATAATGTTATAATATTTATCAACTGCAGAAAATTTAATGAAATATAACTAACCAGTTTTTTAATATCTGCAATGTTTTGTATTCTTTATAATTTTTACTACTTTTGTACTTGAAATACAGAAGAAAGTATTTGGGGGTTATTGAAAAGTTTTGGGATTAGTTTTTAGTTCCAATCACTGGGGGAACCATAATAATTTTTTTCTCTAAGTATGACAGCTACAGCTGAAGAAGAAATTCCAAAAATTTAAACAAAAAATTGTATGACAGAGGAGCTCTATCAGAACAGTTGCTGATTTATGTTTACTTTAAGGGTAGAGGTTAGTTCAAATTGCTACCTTTCTGTTCTTTCTACATGTAAGAAGTTTGAATGAACTTTCTCTACATATAGTTCACATGCAGGCTAACTAATAACTCCCTAAATGTTATGCAATTATACTTTGAAATAAAACAAATGGAAAACTAATCTTTATTGACTATACCATGAGGGAAAACAAATTCAAGGCATTACAATTCAAAATGAAAAACTTCATGATTATTAACAGTCTAAGTTGCATAAATTTACAGAAAAGTTTGTATCTTACCTCCCAGATACCAATACCATTCTCAGTTTTTATTTCCCCTGAAGCTAACACACAATTAGCTTGCAACGTTTTAAATTCCAAAGACAACTGCAATCTTTTGGAACTCGGCATGGTCAACAGCAGCTTGGACTCGGGGAGAGGAAATGTCATGGGAATGACATTTGTTGGATCACATCCGTACTCAGCTGCAAACATGCTGTAGTAGCGAGCAGTGTTCTCTCCACTGTGTAAAGCATGTAACACACTCTTGTCATTGAAGTAAAAATTACGCAGGCATCCAATAAATTTTTCTCTGGACTTTAATCCTAAAATGAACACAGCAAATTCAGCTTTTCCATTTGCAATAGTATTCAACTAAAATGAAACTGCTTAGCTTGAAAACAATACTAATAATTAATTTAAATATTTGGATGGCACATTTTTAAAAATATAATATCATCCTTTTAATTTTGTGATGTAACATATACAGCATGTTTAAGGCATTACTTAAATAAAATATATGTGGTAATAAAAATATGCAATTTAGAAAAAATATGAAAAGTGTGTAGCTGACGAAATTAATAATATGCTACCGAATGAGTTGTCCTGCCTGCTAAGCATGTAGAGCACAATATAAAGGATATAATCTACATAATCGGTAATATCTGTGATGCTCTATATAGCAAGGTAATCAGTTAGCAATTTACTTTTCTGTCTCAGAGGTAGTACTGATGATGCTAGGATCTGGCTAACCAAGGCAGTGATTATAAAAAAAAATTGGCCCCGCTGGATGTGATGCAAGATATATCTAGGGTTGCATTTCACGCTAAATTCACCAATCTTCTCACCAGTGGTTAATGTTGAACACCACATTTTGCTACTACTTTTCAGCATCTAGTTCAATTTCAATCATAAGGTCAATAAATGTTATGTTTATGGGCAGGGTATTTCAAATCCTGGCTGAAAGGTCGCCAAGGCGAAAAAGAAAAAACAACCTTGTTGACTAGTTCTTTCAGAACAAGAATCTTTCAGAAGCCATGTTACACTGAATTTTACTATTAAGTCTGACTAACAATTTGTCATCTAACATTTTATCCTTGCTTCTACACATTTAACAATTTTAATCAATCTTCGGTTTTGTGCAGCTTAATAATTTTACTGTTCATAGTTTATTATGGGCTCCTTAATTTATGCTCTTTTCTGCTACCTTTATATATAATTTAGATTATTTTTTTTTTTACCTTAACAGGTATAATATAGAAGTGGATGCATTTCACACTTAATGATGTAATAAAAATTAATAATCGCTATGTAAATTTAAGGAAATATAGAAAATTCAAATGTTCGTTGAACCGCTAGAAATAAATAGAGATTTTAAAAACAGCATTGAAAAATGAATTTGGTATCAATTAGTAATCATGCAAATATATTTCCAAATAAAAGTTACTTATTTTTAAATAAAATATCTCATACGTGTACTATTTCTAACATCAATAATCTTTATTTACCTTTTGCTTTCTTTGGCGCAGCTCCAATATAAATCTCAGGGTCTAAATGAAGGTGATGCACTCCTGTAGCCTCAAGGGTGTTATGCCATCGAGCATCAAGTTTGAGTGAAACATCTTTTCCGTGGTGTGTTACAATCAGTGTGTGCCACCTACAAACAAGGAGATCAAAACATCACCCAAACTGAAAATAATTTTACATTCAATCTTAAACTATTCTTCAAGTTGAAGTTATCAAGAAGACAATGTCCCAAACAAGAAAATAAATGACAACAAAGATTTTGCATTCTATTTTAAACACATCAGATTTTATCTTTTATATTATAAAAAATATAAATTTTTTTTTTTTATTAGAAGAAAAAACTGCGAAAATTTTTTTGAAAAACTTAAGTAAAGAGAAAATTCCCAAAATTAAAACATGTTTGCTACCAGTTCAAAGAGCTGCCACGAACGCCTTTTGACCTGTGTGGTGATGTTTGTGATTCTTTTTCTATATTAGTCTTCAACTTCCTTGTTAACCCTTTCCGGTTCACTACCCGTTAAAGTTGGAATTTCGTCAAAAAAATTTATATATAGTCTCTTTAGGTCTCAGGAAGTGCATATATAAAATTTTGTAAAAATATCTCTTACCGTTTTGATTTTACAGGTGTTCCACCTACTGGAACACTGCACCGTTAAAGCTGTAAAGCACGTCAGAGTAAGTGTTGCAGTGAAGCGTGCAAAAACTATATATTTTTAATATGAACAAGAAATTTGATAATTTACACTTATGTAAAAGATTTAGCATTACCCAGGGTGCACCAGGAGGAAGACTGCTACTCTACACCTCGCCCCCCCCCCCAAAAAAAAAGTTAATTTTGATTAGAAATGAATCGGTCATGTACAACATTTAAATACAATTCCTATATATAATTCCTGATAATCTTGCCAATTTTTTTTTCTTCGTGAAATTTTTGGAAGCATGTATTTAGATAATATCAACCGAACAGAATAAAATGAGTGATCGAAACACAAAAGAGAGAGCAAAAGAATCACGTTGCTCTAAGTAAAGATAACTTGAGCTACTAATAAAATCACTTTATAACCCCTCCTGACAAAATACCAGACACCCACAGAATGTATACAACATTTGCAATAAAACATACTCACCCCTGCCGTATTTTATGTAGACCTCTTTCACCCCCAAGAATTGGGAACAGAAAACGTAAAACACGTCGCTCTGTGCTCAATGCTGGAAAGCGCACTTTGAAAAGCAAGAGCGTTGCAGTGTTCCAGGTAATGGAACACACTGTTTTCTTCTGCGATTATGAGTTCGTTTTTGATTTTAAAAATATAAATTTATTTTCAATAAATACTTTGATGTGTAGCCTATAATATAACACGTGAAATTTTTTTTTGTGGATTTTTTTTTATCGGAAAAAAAATTATACAATTTTTTTAAGAAAATGAATGCGATCAAATAATCCACCATAGTTAATTATTGAGTAGCCTCTGTTATGGTGGTGCCATCTATAGTTATAAAGAAGAGTTAAAAGAATACTTTACTTCAATTTTGAACCATTTATTGATGAATTTAAGAGTTTGAGAAGCAGTTGAAGTTATGTGTTCCAGCAGCTGGAACACTGAGAGGCAAAGGGTTAATGTTAATGTGTGTGTGTGTGTATATATATATATATATATATATAGAAAAAAATACATATATAAATGGAAGTTAAATAAATTAGCTCTTTAAGTGCCAAAAATGAGCACTTAAAGACAAAGTTAATAATATTTGGACCACAGCTCCTGTTCTCTGCAGATTAGGCAGCACATTGCCCATGTTTGTTCTTTTTATATGTTTAAATTGTTTTTCGAATTTTCAAATGTTTCTCTAAATTTCAATTTGTTCATATGTTGATTTTTTCAATCTGCACATTTTCTACACATAAAGAGCTAATTTATTTAACTTCCATATATAATTTGCAATTAATATTAAGCGGTAATAAAAACGCTTGTTAATTTGTAAAATTAAAAAAAAATTCCATCTTGCATAAAAAAAATACATATATATAGTCTAACATCTCTCTATAACTCAGAGCTTCAACTTTCTGATAGCCAAATTTAAAATTAATGTCGTATTTTTTTCTCCTGATTACAGCCTGATTTGAAAGTGAAACCAAATTGCCTTTAAGATAATAAAAATATTTGAAACCAAACATGTATCAACAAGATAAAAATCATAATTTAGCAGCAAAAAACACTAAAATCTTTAATAGACTTCATTAAAGGAGTAATATGAAAAATGTATCGTCAGAAAGAAATGCTAAAACGTAGAGTGTTGCACAAAATATAGAAATTAAACCTGTCTCAGCCTGAAATAAATTGTTGATAAATTCTCACTGATAAACGCAGATGCATGAGTAAACAGTTTGCCCTTTTACCCAAAGATTCCAGCTGGGTTTCCTTGCTTGAGTTAATTTATTTGGGTGGTGAAGGGGGTTATACTCAGGTTGTTTTGAAATTGTACCCTTTCATTTGCATCTGCCATGCAATACACAATTTTATGTTTCTGTAATGCTTCATTATATTTGCTTAGCCCATAGTTCATGCATTTATTTGCATCGCAATAGCAGGTTTAAAAAAAAAAAAAAAAAAAAAAAACGGGGTGGGACCACCCTGTGTATAAAGCAGTGAGTAACCGTCCCTAAGCAAGGGCTAAGACAGAAACATGCAATACACCGCCAACTCGGCCATTTCGATCCATGGACTGCAGTTTCGAGCTTATTATGCTCTCATCAGCATGGAATACGAAAGTAGTCGAGTTGGAGGCAAAAATCCTCTTATAAAGCAAAGAGAGCCTAAAAAACTGGTAGCTAATGTGAAATTAGAATACCAGCGAGCGACCGCACTTGGTATGGTATAACTCGTGAATTTTTTAGGCAGAGCTCAAGGTATAACAGCTGTCCATGGATCGAAATAGCCGAGTTGGCGGTATATTGCATGTTACATCCTCTGTACTTTGTCATAACTATACCCATGATTGCTCAAATTTTTAAGAATAAAATCTGTCTAATGCATTGTAGATCCACTTAGATGTTTACAAATTAATATTTAAATATTACTTTTTAAATTGAACATATGTACTTTTTTCCTAATCTTCAACAGCAAAAATTTGCATAGAGTCAATTTTACTGGTACAACTCAACAAAATGTTTCTATGACATTTTATTTAAAAGAAAGAGAAAACAATACTTGCTTCTTCTTCCATAATTTTAATACAATAATTGAAATTCAAGAACCTGCAACGTCATGTAATTTGGGAAGGAAGTTTTTCAGTTAAACTGTTTAGTCTTTTTATGTTCTCAAGTTAAAATTTTGATAATAATTCAAATTTCATTAAATTCTCAAAAATATAACACTGCGTTTATCAACATCGTCAGTCACAGGACTCAATGCTGCCAAATAAAAGTATTTTGTTGCGGAAAACTAAACCGACTCAATTTTTTATACAGTAAAATTGACAGCTTAACAAAATAATAATAATAATAAACAATAATAATAATGAATCATTAAAACACTTTCAAGACATTTAACTTTTTTTTTTTTTGAAAATAGGTTTATATGCTAAAACTTTAAGACATAAATAATGACTTACATTTCATCATTGAGAGAATATCCAATTGTGCAATTTAGAGGCCCATCTCCAAAGTTGATCTCGAAGTGTAACTGCCCTCCATACAAACTTATTGCCAAATAATTTCGACTTGGATGTTCACCTGATGCATACATAAGAACTGAATCTTGAAAAAATGTCTGGAACAAATGAATGGAAATAGAAAATTTGGAAATTCCAAATACAATTTGAGCTTCAATGTTTAAAAATCACATATTTTTATTTCAAAAAAAACAAAGATCGTAATAGTTCAGAAACATTTTTCATGCATGCCATTAAAATATAAAACTAAAAAATATCAATTGGACATTTTAAATCAGCTTTATATTGTAATTGTCATAATACCAATCACTAGAATCACAAAACAACTCATGTAACAATTGTTACAATGCACATATTAAAATATATATATATATATATTGCTGAAAATTCAAGATGACAAAAATTAGATTCAACATGTCCTGTAAATGGCACAGAAAATTAAAATTGATGACAAATTTTTGAGCCCTCCGCACAGGATGGTTAATTTTGGACATAAAGTTTGCAAAGTAATAGTGTAACAATTTACAAGTAAACTACATGGTTTTGATTAGATTAGAATTTCAATATGCTACAGATAACAAACTGGGGTCACAGTACATTAAAACATCCAATACATTCAGCATTTTGAGTGTTGTATTTTTCATGCAATCACATTTCAAAGCACTACAGCATTTCCCAAGCAATATTTAAAAAAAAGGTTGCATAAAAATAAAGTGAGGATGAGGGTTTTTTAAAACTAATATAACAAATATCTTTTATTCTACTAGTTACACAAACTTTTTAAAAATGGAAAAAATGATCTCTAATCAGAGTGAGATGAAGAACAGAGAATTATTTTGCTATTTCTGTTCACTCTGTTTAGACTTTGATTAAGCTTTAATTTTAACTGTATGTGGCGTTGTAGTCAACGTCTATATAATGCTTGTTTTTTGACTCTTGCTGCTGATTTTGTAATTCTTGAGAGGGGTTTTCGTTTATGTCTTGTTTTGCCTTTTTATCGTGAATCTTGACATCTTGAAATGATGATATTGATTTGAAACTTGTAAAAAATAATGTACCCATTCCTGTTATGTTTTTAACGTTTTTTAAGTTAAAAATAAATGAAGTTCTTTAAATCTGAGTTTCTACAGTAATTTCAACTTTACTGCAAATTTGGACTAACAGCCTATGAAGTTAAGATAAACACTCATAAAACTAATTTCAGAGCCTTTGCTAACAGAAATTTATGGTACACGTTAGAAATAGCTATCAAAAAGTTTATTTTATTTCAAAATTTTATACACACAATTTTCTATTATCTAAGAAAATTGCAGAAACCTGCTCAATTTAACAAGGCAATTGAGTCAGCAAGATTTAATTTAACATTCCTGCATTGCATGAATCAAATGTGTTCAATTACAGGGTACTTAGGATTGAGCTACAGAGGTAACAGAAATTTGGAAATGTTGCAGAAATAATTCCTTTAATGATTGCATTAATATTTGAAAAGTACCCACCAGTCTTTTGCAGGTTTAACAATGAATAACATTACTCAACTTAATAGATTTTTGTTCACTAAATGTTTCTATACATCATGCATTTTCTTTCGGCATCTATTGAATAAATACCTGCTCAGATCAAAATTTTGGCAAAAAAAAAAAAACAGTGTTGAGTAGATGATCACATAAAAATTTGACCACTAAATGTCAGTGTGTTGCTTATCCAACAATAATAATTAAGCATATAACTTCTACTGCAGTAGTTTAAACTGTATATCTTGACCCAAGAAACATACAATACTCACTTTAAAATTGAAGCTTATTCTCGTAGCTTCAGAATGAGCCCTATCTCTCCAATCATACACCCGATAAGTAACATATGAATAGCCACGGAATGTCATAGTAACAGGATCTGATCAAGAAAAGAAAATATATTAGCTGTTGCAAAACAAACAGTATTATTTTTCTCTTAAATTAAAACTTTGTAGTTTCTACAACTGACGTCAACAACTGAACAAAACCGTCAATTGAAAATAATCTTTTTTAAATTGTCAAAGTTGAAACAGAAGGACTTAAACAATTATAATACAAAGTGAAAGATCATATATTAAGCCTCTCTTTTTGCTTTGTCAAAATCAAGCAAAAATTAACAATAAATACTTTTAATACATTTCTAAATACAGGGCCGTCGGCAAGGGGGGGTGTGGGGGGGTGCTACACCCCCCGACTTTTCTGAAGAAAGGGGCCGCCGATTTTATTTTATTATTAAAATGAAATTTTAGAAAAATATTTCAGGATTTTAAATGAAATATAAAAGAGAAGCAGAACAATTTAAACATATTTAAGAATATCAGTAAACCTGAATTTTTAAAAATGTCCTGTATTTTCCGCGGCCCCAATTATTACTTATCAAAAATAAATAATTGGGGTCGCTAAAAATAGTTAAGATTCCTGCACAGCAATATTCGTTGCGAAAAATACGAAATTTTCTCGTTCATGGGGGGTTATGTAAACGGGAAACTTTTGGTCGCCCTGCCCAGTTTGGAAAAAAAAAAGTACTGCATTAATATGTGCGAGAGCTTTAAAAGGTACTCTAACTTCTGTAACTAAAATTAGTTAAATTAATAAAACAAATCAATTTATATATACATAATTCAACAAGATCGATGCAATATTTAAAAAAAAAGAAGAATATATGCTGAGGGCCGGCAAATTTTATATTTTAAATAAATTAAAATAAATGATCGATGCAATAATTAAAATTGAAAAAAAGATAATATGCAGGGGTAGCCAAATTTTATATTTTAAATAAATTTAAATCAAAGAAAATTACACAAAATACCATTATCGAAAAATAGTGCAATGTTTAAACTGAAGATAATTAAAAAGAAAATTTATCACTTTTCACTTTTTGTTGGGACCGAACAAATTTTTTTAATGTAGTAAATTTGAAGAAATAATAATAATAATAATAAAAGTTTATTATACTGAAATTAAAAAAAAGGGGGAAAAGAATTAAATTCGGTTGCCCTCTCTGCGGCATTGAATCGCATATATTGGTAAATATTGTACACACGGCCCACACGGTATAAGTTACTGTGATACTCCAGATTTTTTTTTCTAAATCACATCGCAGTCAAACGACGCAAAACTGCTCATTGACCGTTTTTTTCAGTGGAAAAAGGAAACAAACAAATGCACGGGACTAAAATGTAATTGTACAGGCTGTTTTGCAGAAAAAAGGCGCCGTTTTGTGTCGAAAATCAACGGGAATTTCTTATAGCCCGCGGAAAATTGAAGTACCTCAAACGATATATTTTACAGCTATACTTTATACAGCTATATTTTATAATTTATAAAAGTGCAGCAGTTTTCTGAATAAAAGTAATTAAAGGAAATTGCAGCTCTCTTTACTTGTACTTTTATTATGTTTTTATTTGTAAAAATTAACCTTTATTTGACAGGTTATTTTTTTCTTTTTTTGCGTCATTTAAATTAAAGTTTTGATTTTGAAATATTCTATTAACAATATTATTTTCTGTTAAGCTGTCATATGAAAACTATTAATAAACAGATAGTAGCAGAAGTTTTAATTTTGCCTATTAATAACTCCGAAGCTTGTTTAGAAACCATATTCCTCGATTCTAGAATTACCTCTAGAAAAATTGGTGTTATGACTATAACAGAGGCTGACTTAATCTAGTAGATGTTAATTTAAAAAAGGGGATAATTTTATATGCTTTAATAACTGTCTGAAACGTTTTTCAATCATTTGTTTCGAATGAGTTGCATACTTTTAAACGATTCTAAAATAAGAAGGAAAACTCAGTTTTTGTTGTATATTTTCCCTCTCATTTTTAATCAATTTAAGAGACATAGGATGAAAAGAGTTATTTTCTATTGATCACCCGTTTAATTCGGTTATTCGCGTCAAGCTTACAATGATTCATTTAATGAAATTTTATCACTTGAAATTATAAAATTTGAAAAGCTCGCATACCAGACGAACTTTTTCTCTCCCGACTTCTCATTTCTGCTAAAATTCAGCTGCTAGTCCAGTTATATTAGACATTAAATTTGCAAATCGCGATGTAGTCCTGATTTTTTAATACGTAGTTTGGGTCACCTAGGGTAGTGTAAATCTAAGTTTGCAGTTTTCAAAACCCTGTGCTCGCGGCGTAACTCACGAAAAACTAAAATTTCCCGATTTTTTTTCAGTTTTTCCTTTATAACCACTAAACTATAAAACTTTTGATTAAACGTGTGAATAATCATTTTAAAGAACACTAAATTTTGAACAATTTAAGCTGAAGTGGATCTCTGCAGGACCAACGGTTTAGGACATATTGCATTCCGAAAATTGGCCATTTTTTGCGAAAAGTGAAAAAATTACGCTCTGATCATATTTCGGACTTAATATCGATATGAATTACTACTCTACAAGAAACAAAACGGACAGGAAGTTACTGCAAATTTTAATGGCTTTCCTTTAAGCCCCCAAAAAAGTCCGTAGAATCAATATTTCATTTAAAATCATTTAAAAAAAACGGAAATTTTGATTATTTTGAGAAATTAAAGAAATTGTTTCTGACAAGAAGAAAGGAGGACTGGACGATTAAAAAAAAATGCTTAGAATGGTATAAAAAAGGGTAACACTATATTACAACGTTATTTTTATAATTAAGAAAAATCTTACAGGTCAATTTCGACATACGTACAGCATGTCCTAATATACTGTATACGACCTACGCAAAACTGAGAAAAAGTTTCGACTCTTTTTAGTTTTTTCTTTATAACTCCTAAACAATGTAACTTTTGATGATATATGTGAATACTCAATTTAAAAAACGATAAATTTGAAACATTTTAAGCTCAAGTGGAGCTCTGTAAGACCAACGATTTAGGAGATATTGCATTTCGATTTTTTTATGCTTTGACCACATTTCGGAAAAAATACAGACATTAATTTTTACTCCTCAAGAAACAAAATAAACATGAAGTTACAGTAAATTTTATAGGCTTTCAGTTAAGCTCAAAAAGAAGTCTGTAGGTTAACTTTTTACTTTACAATAGCGAAAGAAACAAATATCTGTTCTAGTGAAAAAATGAAAAATTTTTTTGATTATACAATATATATGTGAATAATCATTTTAAATAACACTAAATTTGAAACATTTCAAGCACAAGTGAAGCTTTGTAAGACTAATAGTTAAGGAGTTATAAAGGAAACAATGAAAAAATTTCGCAGTTTTTCGCGAGTTACGTGGCAAGCACAGGTTTTAGAAAACTGCAAACTTAGATTTACACCACCCTAAAGGACCCAAATAACATTCAAAAATCAAAACTACATCGCGATTTTGCGAATTTAGCCCTTTTCTTTGCACATTATGACTGAACTATGCGACTAATATGCAAGGGCATTTTTGATCCATAAAATTTAAACAAAATATTTACGATTTACAAATTAGCTCCAAACTATGAAAGGTGATTTCTTTTATTGTCAGTTCTCAAAAATAAAAATAAATAAAAGGGGAATGGTGCACTTTTTCTCTTCAGAAAAAAATAATTTTTATAGCAATAATATCCAGAAATTTTACAAAACTACTATTCAAAATTTTCTTGCATTAATTTTGAAGAATCATTCTCTCACCTTTTTCACTGCTATAATGCATCTCTGTATATGGCGTGGGTTGGAATAGTGAATAATTCAAGGGAGAACCCCCCCCCCCCCATATGATGAGCCCACAGCCCAGGGCCGCCAAATTCTCAACACCCCCCCAGATATTTCAGCTAGCGACGGCCCTGTCTAAATATTTAATATAAATTTCTTTATTTGTGACAGTTGAAAAAGTTAATGAGCATAGAGTAAGTTCAGATTCAGATAGATATATGTCTTGCTTATTTTAAACAATTAAGTAGTACAAAACAGGGCTATGTATTGTTTTTTACAAATATCCATAACTTGACTTAAATTGAGATTTTTTTCTTACAAATAATTCTACACTAATCTCTGCTTAATATGATGACATCAGGGTTTAAGCGATTTGATGGCATAAAACTACTGATAACAATAAATATACAATACAAACATAAATTTGAGACAAACAAATACATTTTTAGTCAAAATTTGAGCAAATATTTTCCGTATTTTATAAGGCATGAAAAATATCAAGGGCGGATCCAGAAATGTACCAAGGAAGGGGCGATTGATTTTTTTTCCTTATTTGTCCATTTTTTTCGCTATGCATCCTTGTTAACACATGTTGATTATAAATGTTTTGGTCTTTCATTTCGAAAAATTTCCAGATCAGAGCCCCAAATCCCCACCTTTTCTCTTAATATCATCAAAGATTAACTAAAATTGCCTTTTATAAACTTCAAAATCTAAAAACTGCTAGAGAAGAGTCCCTAAAGGAAGGGGCGATTGCCTCCATCGTGTTAGATTTTGTGTAGGTATCATGTTAATGATGCACAGACACGTCCCAGATTACGTGAATATATATTTAAGACATTTAGATTACATCGTGAATTTCAACATCCAAGCTAGCAAGCGAGGCAGGAACGAGAACAACATAAAAGCGGCGTTGCCAAACTGGACTGGGTCATTCCATGTGAAATCAACACACTGATTCAGACTTGATGTCTCAGATTTTCATGATTTTTGGTATGCAGCATTATATCATAGACATATGAAAAAATACCAAATTTCAGTTACATAGCCCAATTATTTTTGAAGTTATAAATTTTTTAAATTTTAAATTTCTTTGAAAAAACACCATACTTTAACACATTAAAATGCCTATAGGCTCGCAACCAGTGGTGATATTAACCTGGGACTGGTCTCATTTTAAAGCTGTTGAATAGGGCTTTATTATGATATGCTACAACATAGGGGTTAAATTTTTAAAAAAATTTAAATTTTAAAATTAAATTTTAAATTTTAAATTTTTCAAAAAGTGGCAATTTTAAAATTTCCAAAAAATTACCAAAAATTGTTTGTGATGTCTTAATACATATTGCAAAATTCTATGATGGGATCTCAATGGGATCAGGAGATACAGGGCTTCAGAAATACACGTTTTGTGAAAAATACTAGAATTAGTATCAACAGAGGAAATTTTGTACAGTTTATTGAATGAAACAAACAACACATATCAATAAAACAAGCAGTGGCTATTACTTTTAATTTTTTAAATAGAGGAATATCACATAGACACTTACCATTCTCAGCCTTATTTTATGAGTTAATTATTAACAAATTAATTTATGAAGACTTCAATTGTTGGAAGATACCCACACATTTGTTTAGTTCACTGTCTGGTAAACTGTATGTTCGGCCAGTCTGAGTGGTGGGGTTCACTTTGCACATTACATCTGAAAATGGGATCCACAGTGTGTCAGGTGGTGTGGGATATATAAATGAGGATGACGGACCTGAAGGATGGAGGAATGTAACTTGCACTTGACTGCTGTCTTCATCTTTATCCAGAACATAACTCAACCACCAAGTCTCATTATAGATAGATGTTATATACCCACTAATGTCTGAAAATGATGTCTGCTGAACGTCCTTCAAAACAGGAAATATGCTTGAAACATCTGCAGAAGAAAATAACTTTGCATTTACTTTGGTTCCACATCTGAGAGGTATAAAGGCATGAAATTTTTGGGTTCCTGATATAGTTAGAGCTGTATCGTACCGGTTAGCCAGTTGTTCTTCAGTTTTAATGTATTCTTCAATGGTCACAAATACAAAGTCGATGTTAGCTATGTTCTTATGTGACCATTCAAATAATTGCCTTGCATTCGTGATTTGATCCTGATACGGTCTTTGTAGGCTTGCTCTGGCGGCTAGTCTTTTTACTGTGGCCCCGAGCCCATCGCATGGACCTTTGCCATGTGCTGTAGCTGAAAAGTGCCATTCAGCCTCAGCTCCAAAATCTTGCTTGTAATTACACAAGTTAATAAAATTTTTTTTATTTTTGTATTGGGCTGCAGAGCCATCAGAGAAATAAAAGAATTTTTTGACAGGTCTTTGAAATTTGCACTTCAAGTATTCCATCAATTTTTTCTGGAACAGGTAGACAGCTGTAGTGTTGTGGTTGAGGCAGTCTGATATTATTACGAAATTTAAATGCTCAACTTCCTTCTCTTTAAAATATACCACAAAAGGGTGAATGGTTGCCTGAGTATTCGACCAATGATATGATTGTGCCTCGTCTTGTATAATAATAGAATAATTCTCAGAAAAGTCACAAATAACAGCTACTTCACATTCCAGAAGATTTTCCTTTGTGTGTCTCAAAAATGCACTTTGTTCTTTTGCTATAAAGTGATGACGAAGTAAGATAGGAAGTTTATTACAAAATACATCAATAAATTCACTAACCGGTTTTTGGATAATTTCTAAGTTACATCGATCCACAGAGATCCACTGTCTGTATGTGATAGTCTCAATTGCATTGTCTTCATATGCTTTTTCCAAAAGTTCTCTAATCCCTCTGGTACCCGGACATGACACACAAGTTGAAAAGAAGCAGTCAGTTGATGGTGGGGGGCTGCAAACCATCATTTGCAGGCAGTCCTTGTATGTTTTTATTTTTCCATCTGTCATTGAGCTCATTCTTCCATTTTCAAACATAAGCTTCACATTCTGATGAGTAGTGCACACACAGACTGAGTGTGTTCCACTCTGGCCTGCTAGCACACAATTTTTGGGTTTCAGCTCTGCAAATTTAGAAAATCCTACTTTTACAGCTGGGAATTTTTCTTTGAAAACTTCATAGGCTTCTTTTAAATTATTAAGCATCAACCTTTTTGCAACATGTTCTTTAATACCTGTGCTGTGGTCTTTCACTGATATAAAGTCCTTAATCCCCGGCATTGCTCGGCTTATTTCGTCACTTGTATAAAATCCTTTCACAATATCAACGGTATGCTTTGATAAACTTTTTCCTGGTTTCATATCAGGACCAGACAAGGCGCCCTTTTCTTTCAACAATGTCTTGGCTTGTCGAACTAAATAGTTAGGGGCTGAAAATTCCCGCATTACTTTCCTCACACTCCAGCTGTCAGGCATAAGAGTCAGCAGTTGAAGCTTCTTCTTCCTACTAGTGAAGCTGTTGTACAGTTTTTTCACATGTGTAAAGAACTCGTCTTGTGAATCATCATTCTCTTCATCGCTCGATGCATTCACTAGCAGTTTTCTCTTGACAGCCACATTGATTCGGTTGGCCTTTTCAGTAGAGTAAATTTTTGATTGCATCCTCTTTTTGTCTACAGGCGACTCTCCCATCTCTAAAAGAGAGCTGTTAAGGGAACTCAGAGCTTCAGATTCATTTGAAAATGGTATATCTATAGGTGATTCTTCAATTTCAGTATCAGACTGACTTTCTTCAGGTACCTTGCTAGTTCCAGGGGAAGTTTCCCCATCTTTTTCATTTTTCAACTTTGTCAGCTGCTTCCTACAACTATCACAGACCACGGATAACTCGGATGTTCCTGGAATCAAGTCACACATCCATGAAGTAACACGTCTCAGTCTTTTTCTTGCATGGGAGTGATTTGGCTTATTAAAAGGGTTAAAGCAATCCATTTTTACTATCTTGTTAGTGGTATCCATCATGAAAGTGATAAATAGGGAGAAATCAGCAAGGAAACGTGCAGGGGCCAAGAAATAAGTTATCTTCTTGATACAACATCACATGAAACATCAAATGAACTTCCTACAAGCAACTGTGATGCTAAACTAGCTGTAAATGAGTGATCTTGTCTGCTTGACCAATCAGCTTATACTTGTGAAAAGGGGAATCCCCCCACGGAGGGAAATCTCCCTTTTCTTACAGTTAAAGGGAATTTCCCTTACTTGTATTCCAATCAGCTTTCACCTAGTTAAAGGGGTTTCCCCCAAGGGAAATTCCCTTTTTATCTGAGTAAAAGGGGGTTTCCCTCTACATGTAGGCAAATGAGAGGTTTGCAAACATGGTAAAATGAAGTAATCACTGCGTTTTATTAATATAATAGGATCCTGCACATTGCATAGGAAAATTAGTTCAAAAACAATAAAATTTTACTAATATGGTATATTATTGACAAAACATGTGTATCTCTGAAGCCCTGTATCTCCTGATCCCATTGAGATCCCATCATAGAATTTTGCAATATGTATCAAGACATCACAAACAATTTTTGGTAATTTTTTGGAATTTTTAAAATTGCCACTTTTTGAAAAATTTAAAATTTAAAATTTAATTTTAAAATTTAAATTTTTTTAAAAATTTAACCCCTATGTTGTAGCATATCATAATAAAGCCCTATTCAACAGCTTTAAAATGAGACCAGTCCCAGGTTAATATCACCACTGGTTGCGAGCCTATAGGCATTTTAATGTGGTTAAGTATCGTGTTTTTTCAAAGAAATTTAAAATTTAAAAAATTTATAACTTAAAAAATAATTGTGCTATGTAACTGAAATTTGGTATTTTTTCATATGTCTATGATATAATGCTGCATACCAAAAATCATGAAAATCTGAGACATCAATTCTGAAACTCTTCCAAAATTGTGTTGATTTGACATGGAATGACCCGACTACATAAACTAAACTTCAGTGATATTTACAGTTAAGATTATACACATAATAAAATTATTTAAACATAGTTAGCATTAATTTTAACACATCGTCCCTCCCTTGTATCCGCCATTGAAAAATATTGAAGCTGGAGTGATAGTAAAGGTGAGCTATATTAAGGTAGATGTCATTAAATTATAACTACACACTTTTAATCTAACTGCTACAGGAATTATAAAATTTCCTTTGAGTAACTGCAACTATTTTAATTTTTTTTCTTGCTTAAGTCTTTAGATTTTTTGATGTAATTTAAATTTTACTCACATTGCTTTGGAAATGTTACATAAGTTGTAAACTGTTGTAATACAAACTATCTCATTCACTTTTTAAAATTTAACAATGAATTGTAATTGTTGTTTTAGGTAAAACATTACCTCCACTGTAACAAATTTTATCTTCATGACCCGTTCCAAAGCAGTCACATGACGTATGTGTATAATGGTTGATGCATTTCCCATCGTAAAGGCAAGGATTCTTCTTTTCACATTGGTTCATACATCCTTTCTCCATTTGATTGTCATGTATGATCCTTGTTGGAGTCAGCACAGGAGATCCAGAATGGCTGAACATTATTTCACCCAAGCAGCCAATAAAGCGGACGTAATTATATTTCTGATTGGTTGCTTGATTGTTAGGATCAAGACCTGAAAAATAAATCATTTTAAATAAAAAGAAGTCACAAATATCTGAATACAAGTAGTTGAGTTTGTCTTTTGTATGAAGTGCTACTAGCAAACCCAACACAATGGCATTAAAAATTCATAATAGTTATGTCTGTTAACCCTTTGAGCGGCCGTGACGTAAAATTCCGCTTTTAGATATTTCATTCCATGAATTTACCGTCTAAAATTTTGGGAAAAAATATACCAATAAATTTAGAAACTTAATTATTCAACTCAAGTTGATCTCAAAAAATCTAACTTAATTACTTGGAGGGCAAAAAAAAAAAATAAAATAAAATAAATAAATAAATAAATAAGGGGTTATAAAGTAGAAGACATGGCACTTAAAGGGTTAATAACAAATCATACACAATGACTTTATGGCCATTATGTAACAGTTTCAATCCAGCTGCTTAAGGGTAAAACACTTACTACAAAGAATTGATTCATATGGAGTAAAATTTCCTTCTGCTGATTTAACAAAGTGTTGCAACATTCTGAGAATGAATGAATGACAGAAAAGTAATAAAAAACAAAACTAATAGGTAGCCATTCATTGAATACTATACTAAAAGAAAGTACTTTTTCATTTAAGATTGGCCACTAGGCATATCTTTTATTCCAGGCGATTTTAATTTGTTTATTACTATTGCAAACTAAAAATTTCGTAGTTGGCGACATTCAACACCTTTAGTTGCTATAGTATAGGGTTGCCATGTAATTGTAGATATCTTCAGTTAATTTAAGCAATTATTCTATAGTACTTGAAGCAAATTAAGTATTTCTTCACAAAAAAAGAATATATGTTAATGCATAACAATATGATACACTGCAGAAGTACTTGTACAATTTTTAACAAATAATGAATATTTACCTCCAAAATACATTACAGTTTGAGGCAGTGCATTATCCACAATTCCATAGCTGGGGTCAGTAGATAGAGAAAGCAAGCTATCTGTCATCATTTGATCATCAACTCGTACAGAAAGATGGGCTGTACGAGGGTTGATTGTTAGAGTCACATAATGCCACTTGTCACGATTCAAACCTGAAAGTCAACAACTTGAAAAATTAGTAATAGTATCGTTCAACTAGTATTCAGTAGCTTAGTTAGAAACTAAAGCAAATGTTAAACTTGGAATGCCTTAGGAAACATAAAATATGGGAGAGAAAAAAAATATGTTCTGATAAAACGAATATTTAGGATTTTCAACTCAGAATTCACTTACATAAAAGATCTCATAAAAAATCACTCTTAATTTAATAATCGTATGTAATTAATCAATGCAATTAGTTTTAAACACTAAGAATATTATTTAAAATACTGAGCAGTACAAAACAAACATGTCAATACATTACTAAAAATGAGATTTTACATCAAGGTGTCTCCATCTCACTTCGAAAGAGTGATTTCATGACACTAGCGTACGCTATTTGGGACTTGAATGTTGTTGCAGCGAACCAGTTGGCTGCCAGCAGCACAAGACAACATGCAGAATACTGAGCAAGCCATGAACTGAAACCTAACAATATCTACTAGATGACTAAGTAAAGAGCTTGACGTTGACTGCATGCATACATAACTTTATATCAGGTGCATTTAGTGGGGCATTTAATTAGTATACATTAGTATCAGGGTTGGCAAAGTTTTGGACAGAACGGTAGTCCGGTCCAAAACCCATGCGTCCAAAACTGTCCTAAACTACATTTTTAGTACAATTTTATATTTTGAACAAATATCAAAAGCACAAAATTATACTTGAAGTTAAGACTTAATTAATTAAATGTAAACATTTAAATATGTACATAAAAATATATATAAGATTTTCAGCTGATACTAATCTTGCTACTTAGAAGTTACTATTCTTCATTAAAAATGAATTAGTTCTCATAAGTTTATATTATTTTATTTTCAATACTAGCTAAACTTCTTTTAAATATAGATGCAAATGAGGATGTTCAAAAGGTACAATAATCGACTTAAATGCAAAAAATCAGTTTCGCAACTAATTAAAAAGATACACAACATTTGAGAATGCGACTAGGAATAAATTTAAAAGTAGTACAAATTATCTGCTGCAAGAGTGTTTTTTTGACAGTACTACCAATTCCTATTTTATGAAATTTTTATGCAGTGGAGTTATGAGTAAATTGTTCATTTTTTTAACTAATATAATTAAATATTGTCAAATTTTAATTAATTACAACTAATTAACACTAAGAAACTAAGATGTATGCATTATCAATATTACAGCTAATAGAAATTAGTCAGCTTAAAACCCTTTTGCCATGCTTTAGACAGTTTAAGACACTTTTAGACAGTTTGACAGTTTTGGACAGTAAAACCCACCTGTCCTGTCCAAAACCAGTTTTGGACGTCCAAAACTATAACCCTGATTAGTATACATAACAATAATTGAAAAAATAAAATAATGAAAGCACTTTTTCTACAAAAAAAAAACTTTTGAGAAAGTGCCCTTTAATAAAAAAAGCGACCTGCTAGTGTTTTGACCTGGCGGAAGTTGCAAAGAAGAACAGTTAGGAAAATCTAATAATTGAAATTTACAAAAGAAATCTAGGTTTCCCATGATTTATATAGTCTTTTCCAATTCATCAAATCATTTCTCTTCCTCACCAGAGCAATAAAAGATCTAGATAGCAGTTAGAATCCTCAAAGAAACTACTGAAATTTAAATGATTACACATGATGATGAGTTTTCAATAATTTACCTTTTGCAATGATAAAAGTTTCATCCTGACCATTGAAGACGTGTATAATTTTGATGCGACCATTTTCCAACATAACATATAGTTCATATAGAGGGAAACCTGACATTGCAGATGTAGAGCCATGAAATAGCAGAAGTCCATGAGGTCTATCTGTCCTAAACAAATGTATAAAAAGTTAAAATTTCAAAAAAACCAAAAAATTAACCCATTAATGCCTAGCGTCCCTTTTTAGGGACGGTCCAAAAAGTGCTTGAATTGAAAAAAAATTAACATTTCAACCAAATAATAGTGTTCAATTATTACTGTGATATTGTTTCAAATCACTACTAACAGATTGCAGCACATAATCATTGTAAAGTGTGTTCTGTAGCCGTGTAACCAGTATATGAAGTATCTTTGGAAAAAAAATGTCAGGCATTAATGGGTTAAAATAATAATTTTAAAAAACTCGCCAACTTAACTTACAAAAAACATAATTAACCATCAACCTAAATTAAGTAATAACAAATTACTGCTCATTTACTAATAATACAATTATTCATTTCAAAAATAATATATAAATTTATGTGAAAATGCTTATTAATTAGTATAATAGAGATCTTTCTACAAGCTATATTTTAGTATTTTTTTGCTACTTATAATCAGATGTCCGAAACTTTGACAAAGCAAGAAAAAAAACTTGATTTTACGGATACTTAATTAAAGCTGCTTCACATATTGAAGCACCTAGAAGCATAGGGATCTACGGACTAAAATTAAAAATGTAGAGCTAATTACTACAAATGGGCGGGGAATCTCTCTTCTGTTTTGGAATAAGAGATAGTACTAGTAGCCATGGTAGGTGCTGCTATACAGCATGATTTAGAAAAGCTTTTCAATGAAAGCCTACCTAGGGTTTGAAATTCATGCATGTTTTACTCAAAACTCTAAAAAGTCTACTTTTGATTCTTCTACTTCCCAATAACGTCAATTTTACAATTTTTTGCAAGAAATGACAGCTGGACAGAAGCTTCATTCTATTGCATTCCTGGATTTTCCTTCAACAGTACAAAAGGGTAAAACACGCAACAATAAAGTTGTTAGCGAATACAGTCGAACCTCCATATATCGAACTTCCATGTATCGAAATTTTCCGTATATCAAACTTCTAGCAAATTCACATGTTCATTACATAGAAAAACTGTTTCTATATATCGAAAAAATCTCCATATATCGAATTTTTTTGGAAGCGTAATTGGAGATTTTATTCCGCTTTTAGACATTTTACCTCACGAAAGATGAAAGTCAGGAGAAAAGGAAAGGTCAGAAAAGGTCACTGCAAACCCCACTGTCAGCTGTAGATAAAGTGTGGACCCCTGGAGTGGACAAACACGTTGTTTGTCCATTCTGGAATTCCCGGATTATCCCCTTCTCCGTCGTTTTCGAATTTTGGATGCAACCTGTCCTGTAGCAAAATCAGTTTCTATCTACCCCTTTTGTTTGGTGGTGATTCCTCTCTCTCCATGATTAGTTTCAGCGAAAATTGTTTTAATTAGTGCTGTGCCAATTCAATTTGATTTTGTTTTCCCTCTCGATTTACAATATCAATAAGAAAATGCCTTAGTGTTGCATATAAAGTGGATTTGTTAAAGGACGTAGATAGTGGTATGAAAAAGAAAGATCATTGCAACTACTCTTTGGATTACTGTTTTTCAATAAGTATGTATAATATTCATTAAATTTATCATATTAGTTCATTTTTAATTCTTAACTTTCATCAAATATGATTAGCGTATATATTAGTAATGGAGTTTCATGTGTGAAATTTGCTTTAATTTCAATGTTTCCGGAATAATTTTCAAAAAACTGAGTTCCTTTCTATGTATCGAAATTTCTATATATCGAAATTTCTATATATCGAATTTTTTTCCGACAATTTGCTACTTCGATATATGGAGGTTCGACTGTATATTGTGTGTTTTGTACTCTCACATTGATGAAGGGGTTTAACTCCAACACTGAACTTTTTTTCCAGAATTTTCTTCGTGATTTGTGCTTTATTTGCATTGATCATCGGTTTTAATCATATTTTAGATTTAGGCAGGAATTTTGATCACATTTATCAGTTGTTTTTTGTTTAGTTACTCACGTAGAATAAAAATATGCCATATTTCATTCATTCAAAGTTTGTCACCTGTAGTTTAAAAGCTAACTTAACCATAGGTTACAAAATGAAACAAGAAGAATGAAAACAGTATATGAACAACGATACTACAAGTAAATCATTACTAATAATAGTACAGAATAAAACTATGCAGTAATTGAAGCCCCTGAGAGAGAGATTTTAAAATAGTTTGCATTAGAAATATACTTACCTAAACTTAAATCTCACTTCTCTAATGGAAGGCAATGGCCAATCTGGCTGCAACTGCAGGAATGATTGAGGCTGAGCAAATGTAAATATCTGACTAGATGACAAAGATGTGTTTAATGACTCATCACAGAATGTACACATGAATATGGATGTGAAGATAAGTAGTTTAAACATGGTGGATGATTTGAAATCTAGAAGAAATAAAAGAGAGGACATGTTTCACTCATTTTACATCATAAGTTCTAAGGCATTTTTTAAAAAACTTTTTATAACCGTGCCAACTCTTTCCGTACACAAATTCTTGCATATTATTTTAAAAATAACTTGATTTTATAAATAATATCCTGGTGTTAATGTATTTAATAGGTTGGAAAAACAAAACCATATTTTATATAAAATAGTTTTTATACACAAATCATACTTAGTTATAATACTGTAATATAATAACTTCATATATTGGAAACCACTGATCTAAGATACAAAATAAATTTTAATGGAATTTTTTTTGTTAAAAATGTAACCATTAGTTAAAATAATATCAATACCCAAAATTTTTTTAAAGAATTTCATTTTAGAAATGCTGGCTCAAAAAAAAAATTTTTTTTTTCTTTTTTCTGTTTTGAGTAAACAAACAAGGAACATTTAAATGATGAAAAGTAAATTTTAGAAGCAATATTTATAGAAGTTGTTCATCATGACCTCAGATTTGTGTTAAAATGTTATTTTAATGTGGGAGAGACACTTACATAAAAATTAATTTAAAAAGTAGAGAAAAAACTTCTCGCCACCGACATGCATGCTCCTTAAGAAATAAACTACTTCTACATCTTTTAAAAAACAAAAATCACTATATCTAGTTTGGCCAAAAAACTGCTTCATAAAAAAATCAGGCTAAGAAACATAAGAAATGCAAAAAGTTCATCTAGATTAATTTCATGTTAAAAACCAGATTTTTTTTTTTTTTTTTTGAGGAATTCAATACCTTTATTGATTAAATTTTCGAAATTTTGAATTTTGTAAATGTTTCTAAATTTTAATTGAGATTTCATTAAGTTATTTTTGATTAAAATATTCTGAATAGATAAAAACATGAATAAAGTCAACAGCTTCAAAATGCAATGATAAAAATACAACACAATGTTTAAGAAACTCTATTTTCTGGCAGAATTAAGACACAGAAAAACAAAAATTTACTTCTCATTTGTTGCAATGTGAAGTAAATGAGTACATTTTATACAATCGGAAAACAAAATGAAATTTCGAACGTAAAAAGTATTTAACATTCTGTTGTGCTCCGCTCACTCGTTAAAAGCAAACGAACGAGTAAAGCACTATAAATAAAAGTAAACACTTCTCCAACAGGAAGTACAGATAGATAATTGGAGGAAAAAAAAGAATAAGAAAGCTAACTCTTCCTCACAGGATTGAAGGTCTTTTTTATTCGTATCCGTTGATTTGTACGTAAATTTTGAGACCCCTCTTTTGATTCTCTAAGACCATTATTTTCAAAACTCGCGCCATCACAATTCAGATTAACTTCAGTCACTCTTAGCTCTTAGAAACCGATTGGCAAAAAAATAGTACGGCACATTTTAATTTTTCATTGCATATTTCCGGCATTTTCAAGTTTACTTCGTTTTCATTTCATTTCATTAGGCGCCAGGCGCAATAGGTAAGTTGAGAGAGCAAGGGAAACTAAGTCTCTACTCATCAATTTGCGTTTCACGCTGCTTAGGCAAAGAAGACATCTAGACATCCAATTGCTTCATTATATTTTTTACTTATTTACATTAACCAATAACAATTGAAATGCCGAAGTTCAGTACCATTTAATACTGCTCAGCTTTTTTCTTCGTTTTATATTTTTTGAACGTGTTTTAGGATGGAAATAACCGCATGTTCCTGCCTCAGCCCTTGCTTAGGGGCGGTTACTCACTGCTTTATGTTTTAGTCACTTTCCTGTTAAGACAAACTGAAGATAGACAAACATGGACAAACAGTAATCAGAAATAGTTTGAAAAACGGACAACTCCCAGAAAGCAAAATGTAATATAGTCAGTCGCAAAGCAGTGGTTTTTAAATCCGGCGTACTCAACCTTTCAGGCAAGGGCGTAGCTAGGACTCACGTTAGGGGGGTGCAAGCAGTGGTACCCCAATAGGAGGTCACTGTGACCTCCCAAAAAGTTCTTATCCGATACAAATTGGCTGATGAAATTTGAAAACAGTGAGACAGTATTGCAAGGCTAAACTTCTTTATTTTTTTTTCTTCAATTAATTAATTAATTTATTTTCGTGATGTCTCACGTCTCTTTTGGTAGACATAGATAAGTATGCATTATTGTATTTTATTTATTTATTTTTTAATCATTCAGTAAAGTTCTGAGTTTCATTTGGTAAATTAAAAATTTTCTCAAAAGCAGGCAAGCTTACTACTATCATTTTCTGAAAAGTAATCAATGCTAGATATATGTAAAAATCCCAAAAATTAGCATAAAAGTCAAATTTTTCAATAAAAACAGAAAGAAAAAAGCAAGAAAGAAAGAAAAAAGTGCTTGAAATTCTATTTGCACAAAAAAAGGAAGAAATTATGAACTCAAAAAAACTATGCTTTATCCAGCCATGCACACCTTTAACCAATGGATGGTATGATAGATGGTTTGTCAAAAAAATAAATAAAATGGGAGGTCACAGTGACCTCCTATTGGCTCTGATCTAGGGGGTGCAGCTGCACCTCCCTGCACCCCCCTAGCTACGCCACTGCTTTCAGGCTTTACCCCCCCCCCCTTTTTGTCACTGGTGTGAAAGGTCACGCTTGTGGGGACAAGGGGTACCCTCAATGGAAGGTCATGAGAGTCGTTGTGACCTAACAGAAATTTCTTTATTTGGCATATTTTGTCTAACTATTCGGACCAGTGGCCTACATAGGTAAGACTTTTGGAGGGAGCCAAAATGACCAGGCTTGCTCCCCCCCCCCCCCCCCACATACACACATATTTTTTTTCTATTTGCAAGTGAAAGTTATTGGAGGGGGAAGAACTTGATTCAAATCCTCCATTTTTCGGCGGTAGATCAATTTTTTCCGAGTTGATAGAAAAGAAGGGGGGGGGGGGAGTTCAGCTGCCTGCAAACTTTCTAGCTAATCTTAGACTATCTTTGATGACATTAGGAACTTGGAACTCCTCTCGTAAATTTCTGAAACTGATGATAACGTGAAATAAATGGAAAAAACTCAAGGAATCGCTCCGGAATATTTTTGAAACTAAAGCTTCTACTTTAGGTCGTTTTTGTTAGAAGAGAAGAAGATCTTTAGAGACGTTCAGTGAGGAAGATTCTTCCGAAAATTTTCAAAATTGAAAACTCAAAGGCAAAATTTTAGGCTGTCAGTTAAGAGAATTTGTAACAAAGGGAAGTGGTTCGGAAAAGTTTTACAATTGATATCCTAAAGCCCCATTTAGGCAATCTAATGATGTTAGAAAAACAGTTTGGAGAAGAATTCATCAGGAGCTTCCCCCCAGGAAATTGGCTATATTGAAGTTTTAAAAACGTAACTGTAGGCTATATTTCGTTAAAATTAAATGATATGGGTTGAAGGTCTCTCTTTTGGAAGTTTTTAAAAATTAAAGGCTTAAAAGCGCATTTTTAGGCTATGTTTGGTAATGTTAGCGGAAGAAAAGGGATAGTAAGACTCTCCCGGAAAATTTTCAGTTTTGAGGCTCAAAAATGCTATTTTAAATTATCTTTGGTAAAATAGGGTGAGACATTCGATAGCTCTCCTATCTAAAAACACATTTGCAAATTATCTTTAAAAACGTTAAATACGTGTTGATAAGATTTGAGAGATTGCTGATCAAATTAAGAGAAGAGGCGGATAAGGAGCACTACTCCGGAAATTTACAATTTTTAGTTATCTTTCATGACATTGGAGAGAGGAGGGGTTCAAGTCCCCTCACCTGGAAATTTTCCATTACTGAAGTTCTAAAAGTGAGCTTTTAGAAACTCTTTTTTCCCGTCAAGGGGTCATGATCCCCTTTTAATTCCGTGTTTTGAGCCACACTTAAACTTGCCCTCTGAAATGTCCACCCAGAACATAGGCTTCGATTTTCCTCATAAATTCGGCACTAAAGATGATGTATTTTTTCATTTCACCACAAATGAAAATATTATCTGGACCCCTCTAGCTCGGCTGCTTTTCCCTGTAGCTTTGGAGCTTAAGTTTCAACGTTTTTTTTTTGAACAAACGCCAATCAAATTGTGTTTTTTACTTCTTGATTTTAGGAGGGGCCCTGCCCCCCCCCCCCTAGGCCCACTCCTTATACGCCCTTGATTCGGATAACTTGGAGACAATATAGCTTGTTTTATGCATTATACCGCAATCTCATTTTTAACCATTCAGCAAAATTTGGGGTTTTATTTCTGCGAAAAAGACCCCCGATGAAACGTCACAGGAGGTCACTGTGACCCACAAAATCAAAATCGAGACTACACATACCGGATCATGGGTCTATCAATGTCAAAATCATACTGTAACGAGTCCGTAGCACCTTCAACTTTCTTCAAATGAGCATTCCAATCTTGAGGAAGTAACTATAAATTTATTTACAAGTATGTACACTATTTACAATAAGAGCAGAAAACAATTGCTAAACATCAGCAATTAGGCAGCCAACAGTACACTGTACTCTCAACAGTAACTCAGCACCACGTATCAAACGTGAACAGTAATTAAGCAATTACAAAAGCAAAAACAACATTCGCCCAAAGCGAATAAAAACGAGCCTCTCAATAATCCAATCTGAGAAAAACTGACTGACTTGTGTTCAAGGCCAGCTATTTATACACGGAAAGAAATGTCTACACTATTCGAGAAAAACCTGGAATATTTTGTTTCATTACGTAATCCATTCACAAATTCTAGCGATAAGAAAAAAAAAACCACGCGAAAATGTCTTCACGCTTATTAAAGTTAGGGCAAGTGTAAAAACTACAAAGTGTTACAGGGCCGGTATACTAGTGATAAAGGTGATATCTTCAGATACTTTTGCAACATGACGTCAGATAAAACCAAAACTAATGAAAATGATGCAAGGCAGGAAAAACAACAACTATTTACAAGATTTGTAACATTGCCCCCTTCCCAAGGACTGCACGTCCCGGGCAGTACAATCCCCAGAAAGGAAGCAAGGGAAAACTTACAGATACACACATTACATGATGACCAATCATAAACATGATAAACAATAACAATGAGAACATGAAAGAAACACTAACATTGATAAAGTCATATTACAGACAATTAAAGGCAAAAGTTATTTACAAAATTTACAAACAAATTACCATGGTAGCTTTAGATTTATTTTAAGAACTATGGCCATAGTATGGGGCTAGCCGATCATAATGTACAACCCTAGGTTTTGAATGTGATGACTTCTGGATCCTCACTACGACGTCGTTCAGCCGGTGAAGGACTGTGTAGGGTCCATCCCAATGCGACTGCAATTTGGGTGACAGACCTTTACGTCGGATGGGATTCCATAGCCACACCTTGTCACCTTCTTGAAAGTCATGGCCAGTGGACCTTGTGTCGTATCGGGTCTTCATTTTCTCCGTCGCGATGTTGATTCGCTCCCGTGCGAAGTGATGAACGTCCTCCAACCGGGCCTGGAGATCCTGGACGTACTCCTCAGGCGATGAAGGCGCATCTGGAGGAAGACCGAAGACGAGATCACAAGGCAGCCGAAGCTCTCGGCCGAAGAGCATCTGTGATGGGGAATATCCGGTGGTCTCGTGGACAGCACTGCGGTAGGCCAGCAGGAACAGAGGAAGTTTCTTGTCCCAATCCTGTTGATTTTTGGAGACCATAAGCGAGAGATTATTAAGGATTGTCCTGTTGAATCTCTCCACCATGCCGTCCGATTGTGGGTGTAGTGGTGTCGTTCGAGTTTTCTCAATTTTGAGGATTT
>JAXGGA010012568.1:0-38255 GCA_038373865.1 Uloborus plumipes
TTTTAGACCATGTTTAGTTACTGTAAAATAGCATGTATTATACTGTAAAAGCAACATTCATTTTTTACAGTGTAGTACCATTTCGAATGCGAACCAACCGCAGGATTATTGTAAGAACAATCTTATAAGAGATACTCTTTTACAAACTCTAAAGAAAAGGCTGAAAAAAGCACAATGACATGATATTGTAATCTGGTATGAAGTCACCGAGATATTAGTAACCTTCCTTCCGAATCTCTACAATTCGAATTAAATGGGGGAGGCACGTCGGGGGAAGGGGGGTGGGGTCTTGGCCTGTCCATTAGCCCCGAGTTAAGAGCATCAGCTTTCATAACTATCGTCTGCAAAGCCGACAAAGTTTCGAACGGAATGGACGCCGAGCCGGGTGAGAAAATGCACTTACTGCAGTTATGATTGTGACATTCCATCTGGCGGCCTCCTGTGTGTATCGACGAGGGATATGCAAAAGTTGTTTGCAAGTCGTGATGCAATCGTACCCGGATGCATTATGTGGATGGAAGATAGCGGCAGATTTAAAGTGGCAGAAAGTAGATTGGAGCTACTCGCGCGCACACAAACATATACACTAGCTTAATACCCGGCGTTGCCCGGGTGCTTATTAATACAACACAGCTAATAAAATTGTCTTCAACTTATTTCTTGCTAAAATGAAATAGATGAGCCTTAAATTAATAATTCATTGTTAATCGTAATCTTTGATAGAAAATACTCATATTTAAATGTGTTAAAATTTATTGATTTGTATGCTTAAGAGCAAGAATCTGAGAGAGTATCACGCCTGTGATTCATGACCTCTCAGATTTTCTCCCAAAAATTACCAAATGTTTATTATCTTAATGAAAGACCAAATCCAGAATGTTTTGCTCTAAAGCTGAGTTGTTTAGTTTTTACGGACCCCTAAAAATGAAGGTGCGGCATCAAAAATTAAGCGGATTTTCAAGACATGGAAGTTGCCGTGAGCCAAAACTCTTACCAGAAAATGTTTAACTCTAATTTTCTTTGTGTATATGGAATATAGAAGGTTGAAACTTTACAAAATGAATGTTAAATTTGCGGAAAGTTGTTGCCGTAAGGTCAGTGAAGGCCCTCAAAACAAGGCATTTTTGACGTTTTTTAGCGTTTTTGAGGTCCAAAAACAGCTTATACATTTCAGTTGGCACGGCAAAAGTAGTGTCGTTTGAAAGAGTAGTGTAAGCACTTTAAAATAATGTATAAATAACCGAGGAAAGTTCAACGTGCTTTTAGTTGCGTAAGGCCGAAATTTGAAAAATGTCATATTTTATCGATATTCAAACGGTCATAACTTCCTCTGCCAACAACATATTGGAAAATTTTTTTTGCCAATGTCATACTCTATTCTTTGTCTTAACAGAACAGTTGAGTCCTTTGAGGCGAAATGAAAAAAAAAATTTTTACAAAAAAATTATTTTTTCCTGTACATTTTTTGTAAAAAATTTTTTCACATTTCGCCTCAAAGGTCTCAACTGTTCTGTTAAGACAAAGAATAGAGTATGACATTGGCAAAAGAAATATTTCAATATGTTGTTGGCAGAGGAAGTTATGACCGTTTGAATATCGGTAAAATATGACATTTTTCATATTTCGGCCTTACGCAACTAAAAGCACGTTGAACTTTCCTCGGTTATTTATACATTATTTTAAAGTGCTTACACTGGTCTTTCAAACGACACTACTTTTGCCGTGCCAACTGAAATGTACAAGCTGTTTTTGGACCTCAAAAACGCTAAAAAACGTCAAAAATGCCTTGTTTTGAGGGCCTTCACTGCCCTTACGGCAACAACTTACCGCAAATTTAACATTCATTTTGTAAAGTTTCAACCTTCTATATTCCATATACAAAAAGAAAATTAGAGTTAAACAGTTTCTGGTAAGAGTTTTGGCTCACGGCAACTTCCATGTCTTGTAAATCCGCTTAATTTTTGATGCCGCACCTTCATCTTTAGGGATCCATAAAAACTAAACAACTCAACTTTAGAGCAAAACATTCTGGATTTGGTGTTTCGTTAAGATAATAAACATTTGGTAATTTTTGGGAGAAAATCTGAGAGGTCATGAATCACCTCATAATGCTAGGCGTGACAGTTTCTCAGATTCTTGCTCTTAAAGGCTTATCTATATTACTCTAGCTTTTCAAAATTGAAAGAAAATGGCCATTTGAGACCAAAAAAATTGAATTTTGAGCTTTTTGGATTTTTTTAGAAGTCCAAACCCCGCCTACGTGAATTCTAGTGCATTAAGGGACCTCTGTGCCAAGTTTGATGAAAATCCGACGAAAATTATGGATTTGTATAAGAAACAAACATACATACATACATTAATGATATATTCGTTATATATGACGGCGGGACGATATAGAGCAGCGACAGTTATTTTTTAATTTTTCATTTTTGCTATATTTATTCATTTTTGCATTTTTTCATTTTTTGTACATAAGCTTTAATGAACAAGATTGCTTATTTGGTTTATGCTGAAATAAAACATTTAAAAAACGCCAAGTTCCTCCATTTCCCTATTGTCAGTATAGAATTCAAAATGCGTTTCTCCAAATATCTCAAAAAATCAGTACCGCAGATGATTGCCCTTTGCTTTTTTGCGACTAAAAATTATTTTGGTGACTAGTACTTTCAGAAGCAGTGCTTTATTGCATTTTTCAATATACACTTAAAATTATTTGTTTCGGTTTTAAAATGTTTTCCTGGCTGCTAAGACTTAACAGCTTTCGTGGAGAGTGAACATATTTAAAATGAAAAAAAGGGGATATTTTGCTGTTTGTCAGAGATAGAGTTAAGTATAGGTATTTCTAATAAACTTAATGTAAATTACCGAATAATATCCCTTGAATATTGCATGGAGATCTGACGGAAACGGAGTCTGAAATTATGCATGAATTAGCAGGGACAAACTGATTTTCGATTTGATAATTTTTCCTCATTTAAAATCGGTTAAAAGTTATTAAAGTTATGTCTGATATAATACATAAAATACATAATTTACGCAATTTATAATGTAGCTAGTTTTTCTGTTTAGTAATGTAAACAGATTTTGTAATTTTATACTTCTTGAACGTTTTTATACATCCCAATGATGAGTATACCCATTATTATTTCTTGATTACATGAAGAGTACATCACTACTACACTGCTGGCCATCGTAAATGCAACACCTTGAAGAAAGCGTGCAAATTATATGAAATTTACAACATGCATTAGCGGAGGTGAGATATGCAAATAATTAGAATTTAAGCGCAGACGCACATAACGCGCGCCTGTGGCGCATCCTTGAAAGGTATTTAAGGCTTGGAGATTTGGGCGATTTTAAGTTCCCCAATTGTGTTTTTCCTGCGGTTTTTTTCAAAAAAAAAAAGATTAATTATGCGTCGTAGGAAACAGGGGTGCCCATCACCCCCCCCCCTCCCCAGCTCAGTGGCGCAAATTCATCCCCAAAATTTTTCACAACCCTCTTGTGCTTTTTATTTTTATTTTTACCTCTCTTTTTTATTTTATTTCTTTTTTTAAATATTATTATTTTTTTAATATTTATTTATTTTTTTAAATATTATTCATTTATTCTTTTTTTATTTATTTTTTCATTTATTACTGATTTTCTAAAAGTACTAACGGACAACAGAATTGCTTTTTTTCTCTTCCAGACATTTCAAGCACACACACAAACACAAAATAAATAAATAAATAATTATTATTAAGAAATAAAAGAATTAATTTAAATTGAAAATATTAATTAATGAATAATTTTTATTAAAAAATCAGTAAATAATTTAAATAAATAAGTAAATAAATAAATTAGTTCTAAAAAATCCCCCCCCCCCCAAATTTTGATGGCGCAACTTGTGCCATAATCCCCCCCTGTGGGCACCCCTGGTAGGAAACACCCATCATCTTTTGATCAAGTATCCGAGTTTGACAGAGGAGGGATAGTGGCCTACCGAGATTATGAGTTATCTTTCAGTGAAATCGGCACTCGTGTTGGACGAAATCAAACTGTAATGCGGATATGTGATCGTTGGATGCAGTAGGGTATGCCGGACCGACAGGGTGAACCACATCCACCTCGGGCACCACTTAACGTGATGACAGGCGCATTGTGCGCATGGCAGTGACGGATCGCCCAGTCACATCACGAACCATCACATTCCGTCTGTAACGCATTCTCCTGTGACTGCCAGGGGCGCCCCAAACTAAAATTTTTGGGAGGGGGAAAATTATCAATTTGCCGAATGAAGTTCCAATTTTGTCGGATGTCTGTGAACCCATAAGCTCAACATTTTTTTGTATTGATAAAGGCGTTCCTTGTAACGCCGAAACACTTGTCTGCTGTATCTCTTCTTATTTGTGCCTATTTTACGTTGATATTTTCTCTACTGCATTAAGCATCTTTTAAAAAGTAATTCTAAGAACTCAAAAGAACAAATAATCTCAATGTTGCTATACTGTCTTCAAATTGCCGAATGGTCAGCAAAATGTGCCGAATACGGAAATTATTGGGAGGTCGCAGTTACCTCCCGTGACCTCCCATCGGGGCGCTCCTGGTGCCTGCACGCAGCGTTCGACGCCGTTTACAGCAAAGGGGTCTCTGTGCAAGACGTCCATTGCTTCGGCTACCCTTGACGCAGAGCCACAAACGTCTCCACCGCCAATGGCGCGATGAAAGAAATATGTGGACGGCATAATTGAATGAAATTGTATTTACCGACGAGTCACGCGTCAGTCTGCAACACCATGATGGTCGGACGATGGTCGGATTTGAGTCTGGAGAAGACACCATGGAGAGATAATGCTAAACAGCTGCGCTATGCACCGCCACACTGGTCCTGAAGGGGCGTTATTGGATATCACTCTCGCACTTCTCTAGTAAGCATTGCCATTACTTTAAACAGCCAGAGTTATATCTCCGAGGTGTTGGAGCCAGTTGTTCTTCCTTACCTTCAGGGCTTACCCGCAGCCATATTTCAACAGGATAATGCACGACCACACGTGGCACGTATTGTCCAAGGGTTCTTCATCAATCGCCAGATTGAATTGCTTCCCTGGCCGGCTCGCTCTACGAACATTTCGCCGATAAAAAGCATGTGGTTCAAGGTTGCTCAGCGATTGACTTAGAGCCTAGAGTACATCCCCAGCTGCTACAACAGATCAACTTTGGCAACATGTGGAAGCTGCTTGGTCTGCTGTACCCCAAGAACACATCCAAAGTCTCTTTGAATTAATTCTGAGGCGTGTGGCAGCGGTGACAACAATAGCGGCTACTCTGGCTACTGATTTTGGCAGGAATGACGTTTCACAGAAGCCTATAAATTTAATCATTTGATAATTGGTCAACATGTTATCTACACAATAAATTTTGTTGTGATATCTCTCGTCTTTCTGGGTGTTGCAATTTGAGTGGCCACCAGTGTATAATAAGTACAGGTAATTACTATTATACTAATGAGAGCCAAGATATAATTTCAAGAACGTAATCTGTATTCCACATGATTACAGAATTTTTTATTTCGTTGGCACAGTAATTTCGTATACTATTGTTAGTGCATGTTATAAAAAAGCGTGAACGTCGCACGTGCAATGATTTGTAATACGCATGCTGACGCATCATTAGTCACCTTAAAGTACTAAACCATCCTGCTAATAGTCACAAGTTCTATTAAAACAATTGAACAGTCGCACCGTGTAGTATTTTGGCCCAAAATCCACCAAACTAGAGCGTTTTATGGTAACCCTCTCTACCTTGGCTCAAAGTAAGGAAACTTTTCAACTTTTTGAAATCGGTACTGCAATTGTGAATTTCTCAACTCTTTAAATCAGTCAGAGCTCGGAATGGACCCAGGTCACGATTTCAAAAACTAATCAGTTTGGTCATATTTTTTCCTTGATACAACAGAGAAAAAATGAAGGTTTGAGGCAATTGTAGCATCGATAACAAAAATTTGCATTTTCTAGCATTTTAGCTAAGTGAAAATATACTCTTCTCAAAACGAGCTAGTTGGGTGGAATTTTGGTTAAAATGCAACACCATGAGTCGTTAAAGCAGCAAATATTTTGAATTTCACACCTATATTAGGAAACAATCTGGGTAAAATTTTAGGTACCACTATATACTTTTAAATTATAATTGATGGGCTTGGAAGATGAAAGGGTTATGTGACAAGACAGAAATTGCGAGTAATAAAAGTTCAACGTTTTAATGTTGCAGCCTTTTTGGTCTTCAGGTTCTGTCGTTAGTGTGCGTATGAAATTGGTCTAATGACATCTACTTTTTGATGTACCAAGTTTTATTTGTTTACCTGTATCCATAATTTACCATTGCCCAGAGTGTATATATTTTTTAATGTAGCATAGCCCCTTCATCCTCCAAGTCCTTAAATTAAATATAAATAATTACACTGTAGAATATTCTCTTTTTTTTTCTTTAATAAAGCTCTTAACGGTACATTTCCTTTCAACATTTTTTTTTTCTTGTCTTACGCATTTCCTTTCTTTAACAGTGATAATGCCCTTAAAAAGACAGAAAATCCTGTCTATTTGGGACTTACTCTAGATGCTGAGCTGCGGTTCACTGAACAAATTGAGAAGTATGCCAATAAATCACTCAAAAAATTAAGAATCTTGAAGAGCCTATGCGGCACAAATTGGGGAGCTAGCCCCCAAACCTTAAAAACTACATACACTACTTTGATTAGACCAGTTATGGAGTACGCTTTGGTCATTTGGTCTCACTCCTCGTCTTCGACACTTGAGAAAACCGATATTATACAGGCTAAAGCCTCAAAGATCATAATCGGTGTTGTCTCTTCCACGAACAACATTAAATCACAACAGAAATGTGGATTGCAATCGCTTGATATAAGAAAAAAATGTAGCGTCATCACCTTTACCAACAAGATCAGAAGTCGTGAAGAAGAAGAACATATTGGCAAACACACCTTTTTGAAGTGGGATCAGAACACCAGACTTAAGCGATCCTCCACATTACACTATGAACTAATGGTCAGGCAGCAAACTGGACTTGAGCACAACACATATGATATTCTGGAAGAGCCAATTTTGTCTTCGAATCTTCCGGAAAACATCAAAATTTTAACCCACCTTCTCGAATCGTGTTTTAAAAGAGAAGTAATTGAGGCTATTAAAACAAGAGGTGACAAAACCATTGCCTCGTACTCAAGAGAAAACTTTGTCTTTGCCTTCACAGACGGATCCTCGGATGAAGCTCTTAACAACGGAGGGGCTGGTGTCAACTTTACCTTCCCTCATGGTGGAAGCGAAAAGCCTTTAAAGTTCAGTGGAGGAAAGTCAGCTTCAAACCACACTTGCGAACTCATTGCCACCCATAAAGCCCTCGAAGAGTATGTAAAACTTGAAAAAAATGAAAGAGCTAAAGAATTAATCATATTCAGTGACTGCAAAGCTGCCCTTCAGGCAATTCAAAGGCGTTCTTCAAGACTTATCACGGATATACATCGAACACTTTATAAGATCTTCCACTTGACGAAACAGAACATCATGCAGTGAATTCCTGCGCAAGTTGGCATTACTGAAAACGATATAGCAGATACTTTGGCAAAAGAAGCAAGACAATTAAACGCTGAAAGAGTTACCAAAGTCACTCTCTGCGATATAAATTCGGTGTCTAGAGTAAAACTAATTGATAGAAAAATCAAAATAAAATACCCCCCCCCCCCCCAAATTCCCGAAATCAGTACCAATAGAACCCTCACCAGTACATTAACAAGACTTCGGACTGGACACTTTAGGGGGATGAAGATACATAAAGACGGGACAAGGACGTATTGCCTCTGCAAAAATTGCTCAGACACAGAACTAAGCCCCGAGCACCTTTTCAACTGTCCCACTATCCTGGCGCAATTGCAACAAATAAGTGACAATCCGAGGCTAGACTTATACAATGAAAATTGTCTTCGTATCGCTGATGCTGTACATAGGACCTTCGGTCCTATTTAATTTTCTATCTATGACACGAAACCAACCACCCAACGTACCGTCATAATATTTCCTAAAGTTAGATTTAGATAAATTAATCACTCATTCTAACTCAAAGCATCTACTGCGTTCTTTAATATATAGTTTTTATCACACTTGAAAGCTTCGACAACACCTGATTCTCTCCCTACTAAATACCTCCACCAATTAACCGAAACCATCCCGTGCCCTCCTAATGCACCGAGTAGGGCAAGCTCTGGATATGAATCTCCTATTACTCTCTATTTGAGGGCATATCTCTCGTATTAATATGCGTGCATGCCGACAAAGCGCATCTATCACAAACGACCCGGACGGAATGGATTCGGAATGGCCGGACGAGTGGGGTGCCGGGGGGTGTTGCTGGCAAATCCACTTACTCCCTCTGCGTCGCCTGGGTTATGATGCTTATTACGGCAGGATTCGGCACGTCACAATTGGAGGGAAGAGTTTTCGGATGGAGAAATGTGTCATAGGACTGCACTGCTATCAGGCGGTTGTATTAAATAGAAAGTGTGGGGGACCAGTGAATGTCTTTAAGCATTGTTGTTTTATACTCAATCTACGTATTTTCGATACTGTCTTTTTTTAGGTAAAGCCTTCCGCGTATTAACGCATGCGTCAGGTCTTCTCTGATCTTACCAAAATAGGGTGATAGGTAAGATAACAACCAGGGGAAGAATGGTAAGAAGCATTTGAGTCGTATCAAACAAAGTAGAACAATGCTAGTTTCAAATACATGGTTTAGTTGAATGTGTCAAAAGAATAACAAATGCAAGTTTTAAATTGAAAAAGTTTCCACTCACAACCCATTACCCCCCTTTTAAGTGAAATGGTTCCCGAGTGCTAGGCACGGTTTTCACAGACGGACAGTACTTTACCAATTATATACAAACTCATTTCAACTTGCATGTTGCTTTGTATTACTTTGAAGGATTGTATCTTATTGCAAAATCTTGTATTGTAACTGCATTTTGTTTTTTCATACATTTTTCAAATATTTGCCAAAGTTCAAACGAATTTGATATTTTCTTTTGAGATTCATCATTCCCTGTAAATCAGTGCTGCCCATTAGGGTGGAGCGCAAAAAATGAATTTTTGATTTTCGTAAACGGGTACCTTTCATTTACTGTGAATGAGGATAAGTAACAATTCTGTAAAATATTTCACTTTTGCGACGTCATCTTTAGTCTGCGCATTTGGCCTAAAGTTTTGAAATTTTTGATTTTTATTAGATTTTTCAAATTTTTTTAAAAAATATTGCAAATGATAAAACTAGTGACGTGTGGTTATTAAATGGAAGAAAAAGGTTTGAAATATACAAAAAAATTTTTGAAACCATTTTAGATTATGATTTCAGTTTGTGCATTACGCTCAAAGTTCATAAAATTTCCTAAAATTTCTGATATTTTCAACGTTTTTTAACTCAGTATTTCCTCTCAATATTCACTTGAAGTGTCTTCAAACCTGTTTTTGTTCATTTTGTTATTACTTTGAACCCTTCAACTCATCGCTAGCTCATGTGGAACTACCCAGGACTCACCACGAGGAGGTGATCGCACTTCTAGTCCTACACGTGAACCCTTCCTTCCAACCAATGCGAGCACGTATTTACATTTCTTACATACGTCTTTCACAGTTTATTTGTTCCTTTGTGTCGTTAATTGATCAAATATTTCTGTCAGATATCGTCGTTTTTACACTAAACTTTTTCTTTTCCTGTAATTATTAACCAATTTTGAAGAGTTTGTGACCTATTTGACAGCTCTTTCAATTGATTAAGTCTTGAATGGCAGTTTAAAGAGAGCGCATTCAGAAATCATATTTAAATTTTCAGCTTCCATAATCTTTGTAAATATTGTGTTGTTAAATTACTTGTAAAAGGTGGCTTCGTAATTTCTACATCATGACAAGAAATCATATCGATGTATACTGACTTTTGATTTATGTATGTAATGCATGAAAATAGATTTTTATCTATTTTTGGGATCAGAAGCGTTCTCGCTTGCTTGTTTGTTTTCCAGAATGAGCGTTGATAATACGATTTAAAACAAGTTTCTTTATATGCTCTCTTATGAACTAACTAGATTATTTCCCGGCGTTGCCCGGGAGCTTATTCATACAACACAGCTCTAAAAAATATTTGAATGAATTCTATCCACATAGAAATATAAAAACTTATTTCATGCTAAAATGAAATAGTTGAGCCTTAAATTGATAATTCATTGTTAATCGTAATCTTTGCTGGAAAATACTCTTATTTAAATGTGTTACATTTTATCAATTTGTATGCTTAAAGTCTTATCCCTATTACTCTATCTATTCAAAATTGAAAGAAAATGGCCATTTTGAGATAAAAGATTTGAATTTTGAGCGTTTTGGATTTTTTTTTTAAATTTCAAAACCCCCACCTAAGTGAATTTTAATGCATCAAGGAACCTCTGTGCAAAGTTTGTTGAAAATCCGACTAAAACTGTGGATTTGTATAAGGAACAAACTTACATACATCCATTTATATATATGTATCGATAACAGCATATTTCTTGGATGCAAAGTATACATTGTTTTGAATAGATGTCAATACAATTTTCTGCTTTTTTCCGGAGAGATAATCTTTATATTCTCACACATATTCATAGCTAAATTAGTAACGTCTGCACTTCATCCTAAAAAGAGCAAGGACACTTCTTTCGCGAAAGTTATGAGCTGTTTTAAAAATTATAGTCTAAAGATTATGTTTGCTGTAGTCAACATCTGGCTTGGGAAAGCTTTCTTGAACTTCTGTTTCATATTTTTTTGAATATTTTTTCAGTCAAAACTACCTTGCTCATCTCATGAAGTTACTGTTGCTCAGTACTTAAATCATTTTTGTTGTCAAAATCAATCTGATCAATGACAAATTCTATAGATTCATATTGAACTGATTTGAAGGTATAACATGTTGGTTAGCTTCGTCCAACAGGCCCAAAAATCACTGGTCCACTGGTAAGTCCATCTAGCTTTAGCAAAAAATGCAGCAAATTAAGTTAATTTAAATGTAATTGGCAAATGTCCCATTACAGAGGTCTACCAAGTTTTTCTTCCAGTTCCGAATTACACCTTTGTATTTTCCTGTCTTTGTAGTGCATCCATCAAAACCAATGCAAACAATTTCCTACTCAAAGAAACAATTTATTGTTCCTGACTTGTCTAAGAAATGTAAATGTATGCTCTCATTGGTTGGAAGCAAGGGGAGCGCGGGTGGCACCCAAAGTGCGGCCACTTCCTCGTGGTGAGTCCTGGGTAATTTCAATGAGCAAGCAAAGAGTTAAGTAGTTCCAAGAAACAACAAAATGATTAAGAAAATGTTTTGAAGGCACTTTAACTAAATTGAGAGGAAATATTGAATTATAAAATTTCTGCTCAATATTGAAAATATCGGAAATTTCTGAAAATTTGATGAACTTTGGGCCTAATGCGCAGACTGAAATCATAATCTGAAATGATTTTTAAAAATTTTTTGTATATTTCAAACCTTTTTCTTCCATTTAATAACTACCCGTCATTAGTTTTATCATTTGTAATATTTTTTTTAAAAATTTGAAAAATCTAAAAAAAATCAAAAATTTCAAAACTTTAGGTCAAATGCGCACACTAAAGATGACGTCGCAAAAGTGAAATATTTTACAGAATTGTTACTTATCCTCATTCACAGTAAATGAAAGGTACCCCTTTACGAAAATCAAAAATTCATTTTTTTCGCTCCACCCTACTGCCCATATTATGGCCCGTGGGCCACGTCTATAGCGCAAAGCTGATTCATATGGCCCGTTGTTTTTTTCAGTGTTACAAATCAAAAACCGAGATTAATGACCATGCTAAAAATTTTTAGCCAATACACTTTAAGTTGAGACTAAGCTGACTTTAAATGGACTCTTGCCAAAAAAGATATACATACTTAATAAGTTGCAGTTCTAAACAGCTAACATAATGTTACGTTATTCTTCATTAAAATATTTTCTGACACACATTTATTATTTAAAAATCAACAAAATAGTTACTATAAAGAGTTCCAGTAAGAGTAAAAAAACTCCTCAAATAACTTTTGATTTAGACGTGTAACCTAATTTTGTTCTAGAAATTCATGTTTTTTATTCTACTCAGCAAGCAAGGCTAAAAATATTGCTGCGATTGACTTCAAAGTTGTTCGAGATCGATCGGTCGATCGTGATCGACGGGTTGCCTACCGCTGCACTAAATTCAAACCATTAATGGCATCATTTTGCTGTTATCAAATTTCTGAAAATGGTTTTCATTCCCTCCCGTCTTTCTTTTTAAACCTAATAATGAATGGGGCGAAATGGCCCCACCACTAATGCACCCCTTTCACTACGTATTGCTCAGAAATACACGGGCACCCTTTACATCAATCTCGTTCTCGAAGCAACTCCATCCGCACCTCCGCAATAACAGGAATTTTATGCTCCGCACACGCCAAAATAACTCAGACACGCGAATCATTTCTTGATGAAAGGTGGCAACAGTGGCGACGGCAGCCATCACCGAAAGAACACAAAATCGTAAAAAATTCCTTTTTTATGCGAGGCCCGGGTTTTTCATAAGCCCATAAAATCGCTATTTCGCCATTTTTTTACGACCCGTCATGAATAAAAGTCAGGAAATGATGTAAGGACTATATTCTTCCGCGCTCGCTTCAAAGATGCCGCTGTTTTGCACCATCGCGAGGCTGCAATAAGTCTGGAGCAAAAACGCCGACTGTTTACTAACAAAAAGTGAGACAGGTTTTTCTGAGAGCTTAATTCTCCATGGAGTTTACGTTCGATTTTGCTCGTGCCTATGAGAGTCAAGAAGAAAGTCGAGAAAAGCTACATCTTTGTACATTTTTTCTTTCTATTCTTCCGCTGCAAATTGGCTACACAAGAAAGCCTATGTTACACAGAACGAGTCATGATTGGTTATTTATTTCATACAGAAGCTACGCTTTTTTAGGAAAAAACGAGCCTCAAATGTAGACGTATTTTGGATACAATTTCCTAGAGAAATCTCATATTTTTATTTAAAACAAGTTCTAAAGATCATACTGCTGTCAAAATTAAGAAAGTCTTATCTTTTAAATAGTTTATTTCCAGAAAACGAGCGAAAAGCTCTTTTAACAAACTGGGTCATCACGTACAAACGTTGGGAACCTACGTAACCTCCTTAAATTTCAGTGATCTTACTGCTTCTAGCTTTGTAGGATAACAAATATGACTCTCATGTGAATTTTCGCATTTTGGACGAGATTCAGACTTTTTAGACATTGAAATAAGTTCTGAAGCTTTTCGAGCTGTCTCAATCATTCAGTTAGAAATCAAGCCATCACAAATACTGCTTATAAGTACCATTTATGGCATGCAATAGTATGTCAATGCAATTGACATGATTAATTAATTTAATTTGCTATAAAGTTCACTGATGTCTTTAGAATTTAGTCATTCAATTCAGCTCCAGCAGCGAAAATAACGGAGCTACGCTTCTTCATTCAGTATCATAACTGTTAGTTAACAAACATTCTTCTACCTCCCGCCCCTTTCTCATCTTCTGGCTCTCATTCAAAACTGCAGCGAGGGGCTATTCTTCAAAAATTGTCTATTTAAATTAATTAGCCCCCGCATGGCATTCTTCTGTCCGGGTCTGAGATATAATGGTGATTAATTAAGGGAAGCAGAATCCAGGGAAGAAGGGGATCCGCCAGCAGAAGTTTAAGCCCGAGTTTTAGATTATGTCTAGACAGGAGAGTTAAGTTGTCCTGAATGATTCACAATATGTTTGTTAGGGGCTTCCCGAGATTGAAAGGAGGAGTTTGTGTTGTTGTGGGACGGAAGTTTTGTTTGAGGTGGATTTGGATGTTGAGGAAAGAGTTGTTCATTTGATTTTATTAAATGTTAAATTGGTGATACTTCTCAAAAAGTTAGGGCATTTCACGTTTGATGATATTCAATGCTAACAATGACAGTAAACGATATTGTTAATTAGAAGCAAGTAAAATGCAGTTCTGTTTTGCAACATATATACGTTAGGTTGTATATATTGCATACAGAGTTAAATGATTTTTTTCAAAGGCTATAATAGTTGTGAAAATTATAAGCATCCAATTATTGCATTTTCCGAGTTAAGAAGTATGTAAATAAAAAACGGAATTATAATGTAACCTTTAGCAACTCTGGAAATTTAAAATTTTTCCAAAACATTGTAAGTTTGGAATCATTCAAAGACATGGGATTGATTTTTAACTAAGTTACTGCAATGCATCAAAAATTATCTATATACAACGATATAAAATACACTTTAAGGTACTAAGATTAGCTTCTGATGTACTTGAAGAGCTTTTCATTTAGAAAAAGTTTCCACTTTAAAGAACTTTTAAAACTTTGAAACACAGTTTTTGTTCTAATAGAAACTAAGAATAAAAAGGGAGCCAAATTTATCAATTTTCTTAGTAAAATTCAACAACTTAATAAAAAATCACTGAGCCTGCTCAGCAGCACATGTCTTAATCGGCGTCAACTAAGTAACTCTCAAGATTATCTTTTAGTATTGGCATAGTCTAGAAATATCTGTAGAGAATGGTAAAAAGTATAGTTTAGGGTACTTAGATTAGCTTCTGATGCATTGGGAGAGCTCATTTAGAAAAATTTGCCATTTGAAAAAGATTTTTAAACTTTGAAACACATTTTTTGTTTCGATAGAAACTAAGAAATTTTTATCAATTATCTTTGTAAAGTTCAACAACCTGAATCGAAAAGCCATGAGCTCGTTCACCAGCAAACGTGTAATCGGTGTCAACCAGCTCAGTAACTCTCGAGATTAACTTTTAGCATTTTCATAGTCTATAAATATCTGTAGAGAATGGTAGAAAATACATTTTAATATACTTCGATTAGCTTCTGATGCACTGGGAGAGCTCATTTAGAAAAAGTTGCCATTTTAAAGACATTTTTAAACTTTGAAACACATTTTCTGTTTCGATAGAAACTAAAAACTTTTTTATGAATTAGCTTTGTAAGCTTCAACAACCTGAATCGAAAAGCCATGAGCCTACTCATCAGCACACGTCTTAATCGGCGTCAACCAACTAAGTAACTCTCAAGATTATCTCTTAGCATTGGCATAGTCTAGAAATATCTGTAGAGAATGGTAAAAAGTATAGTTTAGGGTACTTAGATTAGCTTCTGATGCACTGGGAGAGCTCATTTAGAAAAAGTTGCCAGGTTAAGGAAATTTTTAAACTTTGAAACACATTTGTGAAATATTTTTTATCATTTATCTTTGTAAAGTTCAACAATATGAATCGAAAAGCCATGAGCTCGTTCACCAGCAAACGTGTTTACGGTGCCAACGAGCTAAGTAACTCTCGAGATTATCTTTTAGCATTTTCATAGTCTATATATATCTGTAGAGAATAGTAGAAAATATATTTTAGGATACTTCGATTAGCTTCTGATGCACTGGGAGAACTCATTTAGAAAAAGTTGCCATTTTAAAGACATTTTTAAACTTTGAAGCACATTTTTTGTTCCGATAGAAACTAAAAAAATTTTATCAATTATTATCTCTGTAAAGTTCAATTACCTGAATCGAAAAAGAATGAGCTCGTTCACCAGCAAACGTGTTAATTGGTGTCAACCAGCTAAGTAACTCTCGAGATTATCTTTTAGCATTTTCATAGGCTATAAATATCTATAGAGAATGGTAAAAAGTATAGTTTAGGGTATTTAGATTAGCTTCTGATGCACTGGGAGAGCTCATTTAGAAAAAGTTGCCATTTCAAAGACATTTTTAAACTTTGAAACACATTTTTTGTTTCGATAGAAACTAAATTTTTTTTATCGATTATCTTTGTAAAGTTCAATTACCTGAATCGAAAAGCCATGAGCTCGTTCACCAGCAAACGTGTTAATCGGTGTCAACCAGCTAAGCAGGCCCGTCATTTGGGGGGGGGGGGGGGGGGTCATTTGCCCCCCCCCTGACTTTGAGAAATCAATGTATTTTCATATAAGTGGGCGTGGTTTGTATTGTTTTCTGGTGAAATTGTATTGTGTTTTTACCCTTTGCCACCCCCACCCCCCTTGGAAAATTTTGAAATGACGTCCCTGCAGCTAAGTAACTCTCGAGATTATCTTTTAGCATTTTCATAGTCTATAAATATCTATAGAGAATGGTAGAAAATATATTTTAGGATACTTCGATTAGCTTCTGATGCACTGGGAGAACTAATTTAGAAAAAGTTGCCAGGTTAAAGAAATTTTTAAACTTTGAAACACACTTTTCAAAATTTTTTTTATCCTTTATCTTTGTGAAGTTCAACAACCTGAATCGAAAAGCCATGAGCCCGCTCATCAGCACACGTCCTAATCGGCTCCATCCAACTCCATTCCCATTAACTAACAGACTCGAAACACAATCCCTCATATCTGAATGCCTAACTCTGGCGTCCTTTCAAAAGGCTGTGGTCGCAGAAAGGGCTCGATTATTCAAAAATCCTCCATCGTATGTTTAAATTAATGATCCGGTCATTTGTCGAGACGGAGGGAATAATGGAGATTAATGGCCCCAGAAGCTATAGTTTTCGCTGGTGCGTCTTGGGAAAGTTTAAAAACTGGAAGTTTCGAAAGTGTAGTTAAGCTAACGTGATGACGTTTTGCTCACAGTCACGCAAAAAACAGTTCTTTTTGTTAATCGCTATGTGTCTTTTTGTTCTTCATTGAAAATAACGCGATTAGTTATACGTCTGATGTGATTTAATTTACGGTTTCACAAATTACTGGTGAAAAATTAGTTCGGTCTATTACGTGATGGCTATATGAATAAGGAATTTTTATCGTGCATTTAGTACTAATGAATCGTGCGCTAGAGTTTAGCTTTGTAATATGGTTAATAGCGCATCAGATGAAAGATATGTAATGTCAAGCTCTGGTTTTGCAGCTAATATAGGCGTCGAGAGTTTGAGTGGTTTAATTGACATGTGATTTAAATATGAGTTGATTCTTTTACAAAGTATTAGCACTACTTGCGCATTGTAATTTTTCTCGCCTCTGCATTTGTCAAGCATGGATAAAACTATGATATGATTTGTAAGTTTATTGATATTTAATTATTGCTGTGCACCATTATTTGTCATACATTGTTGCTAAAATGTGTAACTAATTATCTTAATATTTTTTTTCTTTACATTTTTTAAGCATTCAGTTGAGAGCTACACATCACGCGTCGTTTCGCTCAGTGTATTATCAGTGTAAAATGTTATATCAGCATTTCTCAAACTTTTTTGACCCACGCACCGGCATAAGTTTTTGAAAAAAAAAATCGCAAACCGGTGATTCCTCCCCCCACCCTTCCTTTCTCTTTCTTTCTTCTCGTTTTTTGCAAAAAAAAAAAAAAAAAAAAACTTGACGTTCGTGGGTCGGTAAAAAAATGCGAATTTTTCTTATGGGAAGGTGTAATTTCTATCCCCCCCCCCGGGTTTTTTTATTTACTAAGGAACCGTTAAACACTGGTCAAAAAATTTTGCAACCGCTGCAGGGTTTTTTTTTTCTTGTTTACAAAATAGCAATTATAATAAATAAATTAAAAACTTTACAAAAATAGTATGTATAAATGAAAGTCGACTTGGTGTTAAAGAACTTTAAAAAATAATTATTTCTCTGATAACTGTACATAAGTAATAAACATCGCTGAAAATTTTCAGGTAACCGCGAAAATTAATCACAAAGTTTACGTAAACGATGTTTTATAGGATTATTATATGTGCTTTTTTTTTTACTTTTTCTCATGCTTTTGATAAGGCTTTTTTAAACGTGGACGAGCAAAAATCTCTGAGGACCTGTCAAAGTTTTCTGGTTGAGAATCGCTTCACAAGACCAATACAGAACAACATCTTTAAAAATGAATTAAAAAATAATTTAAAAAAAAAGGCCAGCGTGATTACAGATCTGCAGAATTCAAAATGTATTTGGCAATTCTAAGTTCTACTGCCTGATCTGTGCATTATCAACACACAAAGACAATAAAGGTTATTATTATTAAAAACACATCGATAAACTAAATAAAAATAAAAATTCAAAACAGCATTTCAAAGTTTATTAAAAGTAGGAATCTCAAACCCTATGAGAATCAATGAAATAATGGCTGGGAAACTCTTATTTATATTTTCAAAATTCCATTTTTCCTTTCCTGAACACAAGAGGAAATATCGGGAAAAATCAATTAAAACTGCATCATGACTTCAATAGAACGAATGCCAATGGAAAGCCGAAGTACATTTTCTATTAACTTACCAATCTCAAAAATAGAAGAATTCGAATTACGTAACGGAATTTGAGAAAGTTGTTTAATTGCGAAATTCCGGTCCCCGGAGAGTCGAGTCGAAAATATATATATATAAAAGATGACAATGCTTTCCGTTTCCGTAAGTTCTTCCGTCGGGAATATTAAAGCAAGTTTCATTGAGATGATACTATCTGTTTTGCGTGGCAAAGGAGGTTTGGAACACTTCGTTATCGAATAAAAGGTTTTAAAAACAATTATACAATTTTAAATGCAATTAAACATAGCTAAAATTAACCGTACAAGTACAGTAAAAGAGAGAAAACATTACTTAAATGAAGAAAATAAATAAATTTGTGCGATTGATGTGAAGTTTAAATCCAACGTTAAAAGATGCACAAATATACAGGTATACTGCAGACACGTGTTTCGGGGTTACAAGGAGCCCCTTTTTCAATGCAGGAAGTGTGAGCTTTATGATGAAGAATCGTCCGATTTTATTGGATGTAACCCCGAAACACGTGTCTGCAGTGTACCTGTATTTTTGTGCATCTTTAACGTTGGATTTAAACTTAACATTACTTAAATGTTTAGCAATGTTATTTAAGATAGAACACAAAGTGAAAATATCTTGGAGAAATAATGGTGTCTAATTTCAAAAGCATCTCGACCGGAAGCTTAATTTTTGAATGTCCACAGAAATGCCCAAAAGCAGCAACGTATTAGCTTTCTTTAAATGGAGAGTTCATAAGAAGTTTGAAATAGCAGGATCAAATATAATGTCTAATTTATTCCATAAAATTAATTTTCTTCTAAAGAATTAACTATGGATTACTGAAAAAGGCATTTCTGTCATCTATTCAAAATCACCCACCAAAGTAGCAGCACTTCTGCCCCTCGAGGCCAAATCCGGACATAAATATCCAGAATATGACACAAAAAGTAAAAGTTTCTTAGAGTATTAATTGTTAAGATCAAAAGCATCTTTACAGGAAGCTTAATTTTTTGAATATCCACAAAAATGCCCAAAGCAACTATCTTCTCCCCAAGCTCTCATGAAATGGGGAATTCATAAGAGGCTTGAAATAGCCCGATACAATGATGCTGCATTCATTTCTTTATGCAAAATTAATTTTCATCAAAAGAATAAACTAATGGATTACTTGAAAAAGACATTTCTGTCACCTTTTCAAAATCACCCACCAAAGTAGCATCACTCCTGCACCTCGAGGCCGAATCCGGACATAAATATCCAGAATAGGACATAAAAAGTAAAAATGTCTTGGAGTAATAATTGTTAAGATCAAAAGCATCTTTACAGGAAGCTTAATTTTTGAATATCCACAAAAATGCCCAAAGCAGCTATCTTCTCCCCAAGCTCTCATGAAATGGGAAATTCATAAGAGGCTTGAAATAGCCCGATACAATGATGCTGCATTCATTTCTTTTTGCAAAATTAATTTTCACAAAAGAATAAACTATGGATTACTGAAAAAGACATTTCTGTCACCTATTCAAAACTATCCACCAAAGTAGCATCACTCCTGCACCTCGAGGCCAAATCCGCTGACCGAGGCTTTCCACATCGTCTGTCACCATCCCGCCGAAAATCCTCTTACCATCCCTCTCTCTCTCTTCCCGACTCGCAACAGATCTCGAGAAGTTCCTCAGACAATGACCTCTGGTCAAGCCTTCCTCATCCCATTGTCGCGGATGACCAAAGGAGCTCTCCTCTGTTCTTTTTTTTTTTTATTCCAGATAAGGGGTTCTTTTGTTCTGGCGCGAAATCCCGGGGGATGTTTTGTGGGATGTCACGTTCTTGTCACAATATTCGGAGGGAGGATGGAAGGTAGAAAAGAATAAATTGCAATGCAATAATGTTGGAACAGCGAGTAGAGAAGTTCGGGAGGTGGATGATTGGAAGTATTGTTCTACTATAAGTAAATGAGGAGATGGACTTTGTTTTTGGAAGACCGTCAATATTGTAGTGGGAAATAGTGAGAGTCGTTGGTAGTGATCATTTTGAATATTTTTCAACTGCACTGTAAAAAAATAGATGTTGTTTTTACAGTATAATACATCTAATTTTATAGAAAAAACTGTAAAAATTGCTAACTTTGCAGTAATAAAGTGTAAAATTGCTAATTTTACACTAATAAACTGAAAAATTGCTACTTTACAGAAATAAACTGTAAAGTCGCTAATTTTAGTTTTTTACTGTGCATGTTACAGTTTTGAACTGGAACCTCTGCTGCCAGTATTATACTGTAGTTTTTACGGTACAAAATAGCTAATTTTGTGGTAATAAAATGTAAAATTGCTACCTAACAGTATTAATCTGTAAAATTGCTACCTTACAGTAATAAACCGTAAAATTGCTACCTTACAGTAATAAGCTGTAAAATTGCTAAATTTACAGTTTAGTACCAGGGGACCGAGCCCGCTCGGTTAAAAGAAAAAGAGGTTTGTAAACTTGTGTTTTTTTCTAAAATGAGAAGTACTTATTTAGATATACTTGAAAAGCATTTTTAAGCCTTTGGTTGCAATTATGCTTTTAAAACAGCCGTAATTTATTTAAAAAAAACACAACCTTATTTAATCCATGCTCACCGTAAAATCACACCCAATTTCATTTCATTTGGCGCCCCGTACATACCACAACTCGTAGTTTAACCGGAATGGGGCCTTGAAGAGCGCTCTGTTCATTTTTGAACCAGGCCCAAGGGCCGAGCAAACCCTTGGCCCAGCATCTCCCAGAGGTATCGTTTCACTTGGAGGATTTTATGACCACGAACATTTTTAACGTCCCCCAGCCAAAATTAATGAAGACGGTGGATCTTTGATTGGCTGGGCTTCCTCTATATGATCGGACCGGGACCCTCTGGTTACGAGTCCGACGATTTACCGATCGGACTAACGCGGCCCACACCCAATTCTAACTTTCTTTTGATCGATCTCTTTTAAATTTCAAAAACAAAAAATTTTAAAGGGTTGCCAAAACTCGTTTGCTAAATACCATAAAAATTTAAATTTACGCTGATGTGATTAAATATGAAATCCATTGTTCTAATAAAACGTGGTTGCTATGAAACAGTAACAATAAGAGTAATCATAAAGAAAATGGCGAAAGAAAGCTCGTCAAACTTCTAATGAAGGCACAAAAAACGGGGTTTTTTGTGAAAACTTGCGTTTTTACAGAAAAAAAGCCGATGTAGATGAACTCAAAAACCAAAACTTTATCTTAATACAAAATTTTATCAAAATCGTTAGAGCCGTTTTCGAGATCCGAAATATATATATACAAGAATTGCTCGTCTAAAGATATTAGATAGATGTAATTTTGTTTTGAAACTTATTATTTTAAGAAAATTGAGTTTCGTATTTATTGATTTTTTACCTGAAATATGTTACTAAACCCTCTTGAGGAGGAAAAAAAGTGTTTGAAAACTAACTGTAACACTTTTATACTCAAGTTTTAAAAGTTCACGATTGTTTTACTTGAAAAGTAAAACAATCCGATTTTTATATCGTGTAAGTTACCATAAAATTGAAGAAATGTCGCTGGACAATCACCACTGCTTTTATCCCATGGCTTTTGAATAAATGAAACAGCCACTAAGACACTATCTAGTGAAGCCTTGCTTTAACATTTCAAAAAACAATAACAATTTAACGTTGCCAAATACCATAAAATTTAAACTCGCGCTGATGTGATTAACTATGAAATTCATTGTTAAATTAAAACGTGGTTGCTATGAAACGGTAACAATTGATAATAATCATAAAGAAAATGGCGATAAAGAAAGCGTCTCAAACTTACTTAATGAAGGCACAAAAAACGGGGTTTTTTGTGAAAACTGGCGTTTTTACAGAAAAAACGCCGACGTAGATGAACTCAGAAACCAAAACTCCATCTAAACACCAAGTTTTATCGAAATCGTTAGAGCCGTTTTCGAGATCCGAAATATATATATATATATATATATACAAGAATTGCTCGTTTAAAGATATTAGATTACTGTGCATTTTACAGTTTTAAACTGGAACCTCTGCTGCCAGTATTATACTGTAAAAACAACACTTTGTTTTTTGCACTGTATTAAATATTATTTTAATCTTTAAAAGAGTATGCGTAACTCAAAATAGAATGTTATTCGGAAAATAATCTGAATTATTTACTTAAACCACTAAGTTGTGGTGCTGATGAGATGGATTTGTTTTTGGAAGCTGGTCAAAATTTTGATGGGCAATGATATGGATAGTGAGGATATTTTTTGTGAATGTCTTGAATATTCTACGATCATTGTATTTTATTGTAGTTTTTTAAATATGTATACATAACTCAAAATTGAATGTTATGAATAGAGATGCACCGATTAATCGAAAGTTCCGATTAATCGGCCATAATCGGAAAAATTACGCCGATTAATCTGTTGATAAATTTTTTTTCAATATTATTCTTTAAAGTGTACCTTCACTAAGAAACTATGATGAACGATTTTATTGGCAGTAATGATAATCCTCACAGTTAATATAACGTTTTTAATAAATTAATTCTTCTACTTTGAATAACACAAATAGATAATGTTGCAACAATTTTCATGTGGCGATAGTTTTCTCCTTAGCACAGTGCTTTTAGATAACCTCCAATTTTCACAAAGAATAAAAGTCTTTAATTAAATTGCCACTGATTACTAAAATTTGAAATTAAAAGTACCTACTCCCACGGACCCCCCCCCCCTCCATTTTTTCGAATTTTTATGTCCAATTTATATAATTAACAATGTGTTAATGAAATATTATTGACAATAATATGAAAATTGGTTCTAAGAAATTTGATTAAATATTGAAATTATTTTGTAAAAATAAGGAAAATGGAAAAAAGAAAATCTTCTCTCAGAAAAAAATTACTTACTATTTCTAAACTCGGAACTGTACAAGAAAGCAAAAACAGTGACTCAAAAATTGTAGTATTTAAAACAATCATTCTTATCATTAATCGGCTCAGCCGATTAATCGGCCGATTATCAAGAACTGATTAATCGGTAATCGGCCAATTTCTTATCGGTGCATCCCTAGCTATGAAGAAGCTGAATTATTTACTGAAACCACTAAGCTACGTTGCGAGTTCGACTGCTGTATGACACTCGGTAGAGCGATATGCCCAAATGTACTCAAAGAGACTGACAACAAGGGGCATAGTCGCAAAGAAATTTAGAGGACAAACCCACAGAATCCTTGATTATAACATTTACTGCAAACCCTACTAAGGACTTGCTTCTTAATCTCGAAGAGAAAATTCAGGTTTCTTATCACAGCAGATGGAAATTCATATGAACCATTATGTCCCTTCTCTAAGTAGGACTTCGAGTTTCATGAATACCGGGACGATGGGAAAAATTCGTGCTGCTCTGCAAACCTATATTAACATACCTGTGTTCCCGCACTAATGAATTCTAAGCAAATGAAGTTGTAAGATCACAGCAATCCCAAAATCAATTTTGATGACCGAATGAATAAGTTTTTTTTTAAATAAGAGGAAAAAATACTGAATTCAAATGAATTATTTCTTGGAAAAGAAAATCCATACGTTTATACGACGCAAGGCATCAAAAACGAAATCGATAAACATCTATGCCCCATAATATCACGCAAACACTATAAGTGTTCCTAACACTAAAATTTTCATAATATGCAGAGTGGTCGTCTTTGTCACCTTCCAAAGTAACAAGGGCTCGCTGCACAGAAAGAGTCATTAGCTCTGCATACCAGCTGCTAACATCTGTGCAAAATGGCTTTTGTTTTGGACCAAGGCAAGAGACATATGGCGACAATGTAGGATCTCTAACATTTGTTCTTGTTTAAGGCACGCAAAATGCACGTTTTATGTCTTGTTGTCCCTATTATCCTATTCACTGCCGCTTGTGATTATTTACGGTCTAAATGAAGGATTTAATAGGATAGGACACACAGACAAGGCTCAAATGAACTTGAGTTAAAACTTACGATGTTGATTATGAAAAGGAAATCTTAATGCATGCTTACGAATAAAAAGATTAACTAATGGGTTAAACAGTCAGTGTCAATTTTTAACATAAATTGAATAAGGGATAATCTATATCTATATATATACACTGTTAAAAAAATTTCTGAAATTTTCCGGTAAAAGTTACTGGCATCCATGCTGCCAGTAACTTTTACCGTATTTTTTTTTTAAATTAAGATAAATCAAGAATTAAAAATCGCGAGATACGAACGACGAGGATCGAACCCGGGACCCAATTGCTCCACACCGCTTCACTATCCACGGTACCAGATGAAACACATCAGGAGAGCGGGAATAGGGTGTCATCTATCTGCATATCACAGTGTGTCACGTGGTGATCAATTGGCGCTGCAATCGCAATTTTTTTATCGGTACAATTAACTGTAAAAAAGTTCTGTACGATAAATGCTACATTTTACAGTAACATTTACCATAAAAGCTTCCTGAATTTTTAACAGTATATATATATATATATATATATATATATATATATATATATATATATATTATATATATATATATATATATATATATATATATATATATATATATATATATATATATATATATATATATATATATACTAGCTTAATACCCGGCGTTGCCCGGGTGCTTATTAATACAACATAGCATTCAGGGAAAATAAGTTTGAAAGAGTTCTATTCATATGGGTATAAAATAATTTGCATCAATCAGTCTCTTAGGTACAAACTTTGAAAAAAACTAAAATATTACAGAAAGTTAAACGTTTACAGAAAAATAGTCTTATCAAAAGGTGAAAATTAAAGAGAAATGTTGTCTGTGCTTTGCCGCGTCCACTGGCATGAAATATATGCACATGGAAGTGAAAAAATTGCATCAAATTCACCCGCCAAATTCAAAATATTAACTTTTCTCTATTAACTGTTCCCACCTACAAAGTAAAAATTATTATAACTCAATCTAATAAATCTGTCTGAAATAAATCTGTTTCTCGTTCTGAAGGCTTATCTCCATTACAGACGCAACTGTTGTCGCATTGCAAATTTGAAATTCAAATCCGTGGTTCTTTTTATAAAGTCCACATGAATTATGATTGTTTTTTACTTATTTCAATGCTAAAAGGAAATAGGTGAGCCTTAAATTGAAAATTCATTACTTTAATCGTAATCATTGTTGGAAAATACTAATATTTAAAAATCTTAAATTTCATCAATTTGAATACTAAAAGGCCTATCTCGATTACAATATAAATAGGCTAGATTCCTATAAAAGGGTCATTTTTTGACAAAAAATTTAAATTTGAGCTTTTTAGATTTTTTAAAATTTCAAGACCCCGCCTATGAGAATTCTAGGGCATCAAGGAACCTCTGTGTCAAGTTTGATGAAAATCTGACGCAAACTGTGGATTTGTATAGAGAACAAGTATATATATATACATACACTCATTTTTATAGATATAGATATATATATGTTTGTTTGTACGTTTTTGACTTGTACAAATCCATAGTTTTCGTCGGATTTTCATCAAACTTAGCTCAGAAGTTCCTTGATACACTAGACTTCACATAGGCGGGGTTTGGAAATTTTTAAAAATCAAAGTTCAAAATTCAATTTTTTTGTCTCAATATGGCTATTTTCTTTAAATATTGAATATATAGAGTACTAGAGATAAATTTTTAAAGCATACAAATTGAAATTTAGCACATTTAAATATGAGTATTTTCCAGCAAAGATTATACGATTAACAACGAATTATCAATTTAAGGCTCACCTATTTCATTTTAGCATGAAATAAGTTAAAAACAATTGTAATCCATGTTCTAATTACTTGGAACATTGGCACAAATATTGTACGATGCAGAAAAATTTGAGGTTCCAACAGATATTTAATTCTGATTTTTGTGAGCATTTTTTGGTCCTCCTCTTAGAGGAATTATGCAAGAGACAGATTGATACAATTTTATATGCCCATGTGGATAGAATTCATTCAGATAATTTTTTAGAGCTATGTTGGTATTAATAAGCAACCGGGCAACGCCGGGTAATCAGCTAGTAAACCTATAAAATATTCATAATACAATTGTTCCTCACTACTCCGCGTTCCGTTTTTTGGGGCTTCACTACATCGCGGTCCCCCCCCCCCCCACTCAAATATAGTCATTAGATTTATTTAATGCTCTCGTGTAAACATTTTCCAACCAATGGGTAACAAAATGTGGTTTTTAATTAAGGTGAGCTTTTCTGAGGGACTATAGTAGTACTAGTTGGAAAAAAAGAGAGGGGGGGGGGGGCGTGAGAAATCAACGAAGAAAGTCTAGAAAATTGCTATCTGATTTCAACAATTATAGTCAAATTCACTTAAATTTCATGTAATTTCGTTTGAACTTCTCGTTTGGAAAAACCAATAACTACTTTTTGAATTCAAAGTGTTATAAAGTAGTTTAAAGTAAGCTTTTTGGACCGAGCAAAAGTTTATCAGCTATGACATCTTTTGCATAAAAGGGTGATACCCCCCAAAGCATTTCGCTCTAATTTACGACCTTGCTTTGACGAAATATTTGCATCTGAAAAAGCATAAATGCTTTTAAAAAGTAAAAATTTAGTTTTTTTCTGTTCATGTTTATAAGTTTACGTAGAAATGTTTATGATGGATAATATTATTACTGACATTTGTAAAAACTCTTTTTTGATTCATTACAGATTAGAGAGTTAAGCCATAATAGAACTGTACACTTTATTTAGCTGCAAAACATACACAAAATAAGTACTAAAATTGTTTGTAACGGCTCATTCCTAATGGAAATAAATGCATGATGCTAATACTCTTGTTTTAAATCTTAAAGCTACCCAAAAATGCATCGGTCATGTAGTCAAATATGATCTGCTTATCCAACCATCCATAAATATCCTAAATCAGATTCTCGGAAAAATACATTAGTGGAAATAATTCCAACATTGCAAAGTTGAGCAAATTCATAAAATAGGATAAATAATACCTCACAGGAATTCATTTCTATTTTTCATAAATACAGAAAAAATATCAAACAAAAACCTGCCCAATACCAATACAAGCTATCGCCGAAAATATCGCTTGGTACCAGAAATTCTATCCTGGAAATTACGTCCACCCTCCTCCTCACATCCTCTTTAGAAAATCCATTTAAAACTATTCCATGCTCAATTTGCCCCGTCTATTATACCCCAGAAGCGCTGCCTTCTCTTTCGGGGGAATTTCAGGTAAATCTAAGACGGTATTAGCAAGTAAGCAGATTGTTTTTTGGACCTTTCACTTTCTATTTTTTTTTTATGTCTTAGCTTCTTATGCAGGTGAATCTAAGAAGCTTAGCGGAGTCCGCCGGATTATGTCAATAACATCCTCCACGCTTGGAAGATGCTCTTAATTGCGGTATCTAGGAGATACGGGATGGTTTCTTCTTCATCATTAGGCCGTTTCTTGAGGTAGGTAAGTCCCTGGAGTTCGTTTTAATGTTTGCAGTGTAAGGCGATCTATTTTGGTACTACAAATTTAGTGGAAGTATTTGAGTTACTTAGTCTTCTTTTCAATTTTGGATGATGATCGTACAACCCCAAAAATCTCTTCGCAATATGATTTGGTCCGTGAAGATTTCATAGGCTTAATCAGATTAAAATACGTACAAACAATGAGAATGAAATGCAAATCACGCTCCCCTTCCCTTAAAAAAAAATTAGTTAAGAGCTCATTATAACGACAACGATAATAAAATCCCGTTTCTACCCGGAAAAAAAGCACATAATGAAAATACGCTTAACAAAATTATGAAAACAGAACTTCGTCCAATTTGTACATTTCTCACTGTTAAAAATGAAAAGCAAATGGACTAAATGAGCTTTTTAAAGTGTCAAGCAGCAATGTATCAATTAAAGTTGATGAAAAAGTAACTGCAAACACAATTATTACACTGGGTGAATTTTGCCTCAGATTTGATAACGTATACAATGCAAAAAAAGAAAAATAAGTGCTGAAATAATATAAATATTGCCATTGGACGTAGCCAAAAACTTGTTTCTGTATATTTATTATATCAGTTCGTGAGTAAATTCATCATATTATGTGACTCGTAAATGATCAGAGAACATGTTAAAATATTTTTGTTGCAAACAAAACATTCTATACTGAAACTGTTCTAACTCTTTCATCACAAAAATAGAAGCACACACACAAGGTGACGAAATAAACCTTACAAGTAGCAAGTAGCTGGGGAAAAAAATTCAATTAAAACGTGAAACTAATTTTAAGATTACATTTTGGAACACCGTACTAAAAGTATGAAATAATTTAATTTAAAAAAATTTCCAACTAATTCAAATTATGAAGTCTATCTATATGAAGTCATCATAATTGCTGATAAGTAATGACTGATATTAATTAAAGTAAAGCACATCCACTTAACGAAACGTGTCATTACTTTTTTACGTACAATTTTGGTGTGAGGCACAATCGAATTTCGCAAATTTGTCCTCTTTCCTCGAGAATTTTCCGGCAGATGGCCTTTACTCCCCAACGTGTTATGCGAGCCACACCAACTAATTTTCGTTCGGCACTCTCATCAAAAACATTAACTGTAAATTTAACTTTTTATGGCTCCCAGATGGATGCCAAGCCTTCAGCGACATCTGCCGGCCATTGCTCAATCAAGTCACGTGTGCTTTTATGACCAGGACTTTCCCGCGTTAATGACCTATAAACCGTGGTCCAAAGATACAGTTTCGTGACGCACTTTTTTTGTCGAACTCCATTTTCAGTTTTACAAAATTGGGAATAGGCAAATGAATGGATGACGTGATGGCAATCAATGGAAGTATGTTGGTAAAACGTGTCAGTGAGGAAGTCGAGACTATCAGTTGATGAATGTTTGGATTTGGCAAGTGCGCTTTACGTACATGAAACAGTCGTCACCAGCTCGGGTTAAACAAAGAAACACACAAATGGCAGAGCATATGGGACTATAATGAATGAGACAAGCGATGCACGACAACTGGCTGTGCACTATTTTATGGAACATTATTGAATTTTATTCCCCCGCACTAATTTGGCGCGTTGTCTTTAATTACACTAATGGCAATGCAACGAAAAAGGGATGAGGTTTTGAATGAAATGAAGTAAAAAATTGCTTGATTTTATGTTTGTGCTAGTAATTTTAGCCTAAAATTATTAGCAAATTAAGCCAAATACTTTTCTTCATTTTAAACTAGGTTAGTACCCGGCGTTGCCCGGTATTGCATTATGTTTAACTCATTTCATGCAAAAATGAAATAGGTGATTCTTAAATTTATAATTCATTGTTAATCATAATCTTTGTTGGAAAATACTCAAAATTAAATGTGTTAATTTTATCAATTTGTATGCTTAAAGGCTGTATTACTCTATCTACTCAAAATTGAAAAAAAAATTAATTTTTTTAAAGTTTCAAAACCCTGCCTATGTGAATAAAATAGCTAATATCGAGGTAATGGTAGCAATGAACAGGGAAAGTAATAATGCCGATTTTTTCTTAAATCCGACGCATGCTGAATATGTTTTATTTATACACGCACGTCAAGTAGACTTCAGACACAGGAACGCCCGCCCCGATGGGAGGTCACTGTGACCTCCCAATAATTTCCGTATTCGGCACATTTTGCTGACGATTCGGCAATTCGAAGACAATATTGCAACATTGAGATTATTTGTTCTCTTTAGTTTTTAGAATTTTTTTTTAAAGATTCCTGATGTTTTTTCTCACTAAATGTTATGCATGTACGACATGTCGCTGCTTGAAATGAAAATGAACAGTGGCATATCTGCAAAAATCGATTTTTTTTATTACATCAAAAAATTCAATTTTTTTAACTCTTTCTTGTGGTAATATCGGCATATCTCTAGTTTCAAAATATGACGCAGCAATCGTTAGTGTCGTTGTGCATAGTTATTATTTTGGCGCGCTTCTACTAGTAAACAACGACACAGCCGCCATTGCGTCAGTTCTGAAGAAATTGCTTGGAGGAGGAACATCTATGTCTCTGTTGATTCGGCATAAGTACCCTTTATACCATTTTACTTCAAAATACCGTTTTACTGCAAAAACTTTGAAACGCTCTAGTGAAAAGTAGTGTTTTGCAAATATGCCACTGTTCATTTCAAGTGGCGATGTGTGCAATTCGTATGCTTGTATTTTATCATTCAGTAAAATTGGAATTTCATTCGACAAATTGATAATTTTCCCTCTTCCTAAAATTTTAGTTCGGGGCGCCCCTGCTCAGACAGGTAGATCAGTTTTTATTAAATGTAGCATAAAAGTTAAAAAATATGCTGCAGTACTCAAAGTGACTTTCTTAATAGTCAAATTTGTTCTAACTAATTTCTACTTCATATAACATTTCTGAATTAATGTACAAACGTGAAATCAAAATATTATTTTTGCACCGTACTTAAGCCCAGAAACCTTACCAGAAAATTTATTCCAAAAATTGATTAATAACTAGAAATTGTGAGGTAATTTTTGTGACTAAAACTCGGAGTTCAGTTGTTAAATATTTCTCAGAATATTTCCTATAGATACTGAAGTTTATAAATTTTAAACTGCAACTTTAAGCAAAATAAAATTTGAATTCCATAAAAATAACACAAGTCCTTGCTTTATGCTATTAGTTTTTGTTGCAGAAATAATAAAATACATTTATGCATGCGTATTACTTAAAACTTTAATTAAATATCTACACGCATCGAAATATTGAATATTTTATTGCGATGCTGTATTCAAATAAACTATTCATCTTAAAACATGTTTTCTTTCTTTCATTTTTACAATTTTAGATTACATTTCTACCATTTTCGCTAACTAACTGTTCTTTGGAAGAATTGAAGTATTTTATTTATGTTTCCACAGACGACCTGAAACATTCATAGAATTATGTTATTTTTTTAACTATATAACGTATCAGCATCTTTCGTCTAGTTAAAGAATGATCGTGATATTACTATTATGTTCGCCTTCTTTGAAATGAAAGGTATTAGAGAAACTGTAAAATAAAGGTTTATAAAAAAAAAAAAAAAAAAGAAAAGAAAAGAAAATAGGCAGTAAAACGCCGGTTGTATTTTTCGTCGTTTGTAGAAATATTTTTGATTTTCTGACTTTAATGCGCTTACTTGTGTAACAGAGATCATTTTTACTTTCGTTAACTTACATCTATAATAATCTTTAAATCTTTATATATAAAAATGAATGTATGTATCTTTGAACCTATGTATGTCCTTTCTAGACTCAAAAACCAATCGACGGATTTCTTTAAAAATTTTACAGTGTGTTTGTGTCTTCACTGTGCACATCAAGAGACTAATCGGAAAAAGATCTGACTGGTAATTCTTTTTTTATTCAAATTTTAGTTGAAACTTCCACATAAAATCTGATTTTTTAAAGGCTCTCCTCCATTCAAATCATCATTTAGTGCTTCATCTCAACTTCACTTCGATAGCTGGTTTTGCGTTTGATATTATCTTTGCTTTGCGTTATTTTCTGAGGCTTCCCTCAATTCTAACTAAAACCTAAAACTAAATTAAGCGTCTTTGCTGATAAATGTATTTCAATTATTTCATTCTTTGACATATCTCTATCTCTTCTCTACAATAATAAAGCTGATGGTGGGTCTGTCTTTGTTTCTTTCTGTCTGTCTGTTACGCGCGTAGCGCCAAAACTGTTTTATCGATTTTCTTAAAATTTGGCACAAAATTAGTTCGTAGCATGGGTAGGTGCGTCTCAAAGCGTTTTTTCAAAAATTCTATTTTGTTCTTTTTCTATTCTAATTCTTAGCTCATTTTTCATACAAATTCAATAAAATTCGGAAGAAATCTTCCCTACACATTTTTAAGTCTTATGTCATTCGAAAGCTTAAAATTTTCTGCTTAAAACAATATCAATTAGAAGTTTCTACGAGCATTCAAAGAGTTGTACTAATTGTTTTTAGAATCCAGGAAATTCAAAGCTTACCTTGAGCAAAGCAAGCCAAAGATTCTAAAATGGTTAAGCTCGAAAATAAAATTTGAAAATAAAGATGAAATAAATTATTTTATCACAACGGAAATTAACTTTTCATGTTGTTACAATGGTTACGTTTTCATACCTTTTTTGTTTCGTTCTTTTCCTTTAATAATTTTCAAAATGTATTTGTTTTTGTAGCAATCTAAACTCCAAGCCTAATTGAAATGAGTTAAATCAACTATTTTAACTGTTGTGAAAAAAATCGTCTGCTTTTCTTTTTTCAGTTTTTTAGGAATTAAAACTCGGTAAATTATAAAAATATTGTATAAATTGTGGTATTGCAACGTTCTTTCTAAGGTGTTTCAATTCGGAAAATGTATTATTTTGTTTTTGAAGTTAGGAAAGAAAACTTTCTTTTCTTCTTCTTTGAAACTTTGGTAAGATTTCTGTTGGTTTCAGTAAGCAACAAAATTGTTCTTATTTTCTCTTTTGGCTTATTTTTATATCATACTTTTAAGGAATTATGGTTGAATTATAACTAAAATAAAGTATTCTTTCTGTTATATCAATTATTTAGCAAACTTTTAATTTTATACCACGGGCAAAGCCGAGCGGGTACCGGTGGTATATATATATATATATATATATATATATATATATATATATATATATATATTTTTTTTTTTTTTTTTTTTTTTTTAAGCATTAGATACTGGTATACGTGCAGTGCAGCTCACTAAGAAACATTTGAGTGAATAAATTCAATGTAGACATGTTTCAATCTTTTTTTTCATTCTTTTAAACATTCTTTTCAATTAAGAGAACACAAATTCTCATCTCCTCAGACGCGGCACCTCAGGAACATTCCTTGCACGGACCAGGTAGGCCCCTCCACCTGATTTCCCAAGGCGGCCGGGATCCGTCACGAGGCGCGCATAAACGACCCCCCATTAGCACTCCACGCTTTCTCTTCTCCGCCCGTTTTACGGTCGCCCCTCGGATAAAACAAAGCCGGGGCTGACCACTCCTCATTCGGGTCACGTGTCCTTTATGACCGGAGATAATGACCTATAACGCAGTCCCCGAGAACACACTCTCGCTCCTTGATGTGTTTTTTTTTTGCTCGTATAAAGCCGGGAGTTGGGTTTTTTCTATAACAAAGCACTCATTTCCGCACCGTGTGCACTCTGTGTGCATATTTAGTGCTAAATGTGCGTGTGTGGCGGTGGAGGTGATAAATAGAGAGCACTTAATGAAGGTTGTCTCTGCACGATGTTGTTTCTATAGCGGTGCTTGGGTAAGAAGTATATAACTGAACGACTAGTTCTTTCAGCCATATTTTGGATTTAGATGAGGAATAATTACTTCCTAAGATGGTACATTTTTTATGCCAATATGTATACTGCAAAGAAAGGAAAGAAAAAAGAAAACTACAGTACTACTAGGTAATCTCTGGAACTAAGATTCCATAAAATTTTCCAATAACTGATACAGCTTCCTCTTAAGTAGCGTTACTGATTTATACTAATTTATTATTTTCAGAAAATTAAAAATTATTTGATACAGAAAATTATAAATTTACTTAAAATGATTTTTATTTTTGTAATTTTATCAATTCCTTCTTTGTCAAAAGTGTTGCAAAATGATGAAGTGTATTTTTCCCTGCTTTGACAAAGTACACTGGTTATGCGCATGGAGCTTGCAGATTTAAGATCAGAAACAACGGAAAGTGAAGGATGGTGTCAATTTATATCAGTGACTCTTGAATCAGGGCCGTATTTAAGGGGTGGGTTTTTAGGGTTCAAACCCCCTCCGAAATGTTTCAAAACTATCACAAAAATACTTTTTACAGTTTCTCACTGAAAAAAATATTTTGCTATTTTATTTTAATTTTCTTAATTACTTTGAAACTGCATTTGAAAAAATGAAAATATCATTGTTGAATAATTATACAAATGAAGTGTTTTTTCTGCAGTATTTATTTTTATTGTAGTTATTGCAAACATAATTTCTTTACAATACACCCTTCTCTTCGAATTTTTAATACCACTAAAAAAAACCACCAAAATTCTTCAAATTTTGTAAATACCAAACTCTGTATTTAACCCATCTTACAATAGTCGTACGATAGAAATTTTCAACGAAAAAGTGTGCTTCTTCGGGAGTAGGAACAGCGAAAAAGTATACTCCTTCGAATTCGCGTATATGAGTAAACTCATCTATCTAGATTTCGTTTTTCTTCATTGAAAAGATGAGTCTCATTTCTTTTCTTTTTTTGTAGTTTTCATTGTAATGCCTTTTATTGCAAATTTTATTGACTTTATAGTTTTCACGAGAAATAGGTTTGGTAAAACCCTCCCCGAAATTAAGGTCTTGTCTTTACGGCCCTGTCTTGGAATAACTATTAAAGTGCATAAAATAAATTAATTTACTTCGATTACTAACTTTGAATCGGAGTAAGGTTTTAAGCATTCTTGTTGGTTGCATTTCGAGCAAATTGAACCGATCTGAAAAGCCAAAATGGTCAGTTGCATTTACATCTGATTCTCTACGAAAAAATGCTCAACCTAAGCAATGCTAAGATTTGACGACGAATCTCAGGGATATTTTATCGCTCAGCTTTTCATCCAGTAAATTTCCCATGCATCATAAGAACTTTTAACCAATTACAATTTTCAAACTAATTGACGCCTTTAGCAAGATAACTCCGGACAGGTCATAATTTGCAGCCGTAAAGCGTGGAACAGACTGGATACATTGTTTCCTATGGAACAAACAGTACCTTTTTTATCTCTAATTTAAGCTGCAATGTGTCAAGTTCAGTTCTAACGAGTTTTTTGCCCATCGATTTCTCTGGCGTGGCAGCGAAAAAATAATTCTTCCTGACGTTTTCGACAAGATAATGATCTTGACGTACGCTTACCTTTGCAATTTAGACGTTTTTGATTTGCAGCTTAGATTTTTACGTTGATACGGAAAAGATTACCTTTGAAGGCCAATTGAAAAAAAATGTATAATTCCCGAAGATCAAGAGTTTTGACGTTTTCACTTGCTACTGTGTTGCATACCAACATCACTATTGAATAAAATTACTTTCGGTAAAACTATGATAAAAAATAGAAAAGGTTTGTTTCACAAGTTGTATTACAAACTGCTGTTGGGACACAGAATGAACTATTTATTAGGCGTAATTTATTTCGCTAAAGTTAAAAAATTATTTGTGCAAGAATCGTAAATTTGGATACTTTTCAGTTGCCAAATTATTACACTTGACACATTTTTATTTCGGCCTTTATTTTTCATTTTATTTGGAGCGATTATTTTTTGTCAAATTTATGTAGAAACCACTTGTATGACAATGCAATATATTTCTTCATTTCTAATGGACTTTGAGACAAAATAAACCATAAAACAAGACAGCATTTTATCAAAGTGCAAAATAATCAACCAAAGTGTTTGAAATGTAAACTTATGCTCGAAACAAATAACATAAAATGTTCGTTAAAATAATTCACCAACTAGCCACATTAAAGAGTATCGTTATTGTTTTTAGTGATTTCTGGTTAGACAATGGGTTAGACCAGAGCTTGCCCTATAAAAATGTATTGTTTGTGTTTTTTGTCCTATATGGTTAGCAAGTGGGTCACACCAGAACTAGTCGCCATTAGAATGTGCTATTATTGTACTTTATCCTCTTTGTGTTTAGCCGTTCGGAAAGACCAGATGTACGAGAAATATATAAATACCTTTGGTGCAAAAATGTAAAAGAAGAATTCCAACGTTAAAAAGGCACAAATACGCTGGGATATTGTAGACACGCGTTTTGGCGTTAAAAAGAACTCCTTTTTCAATGTAAAAAATTATTAGCTTATGATTGCACAAACGTTGGCTTTTGTCGGATGTTTGTGCATCCATAAGTAAATAATTTTTTGCATTGAAAAAGGTGTCCCTTGTAACGCCGAAACACGTGTCTGCAATATCCCCGCGTATTTGTGCTTTTTTAACGTTGTAATCATTCTTTTACAGATGTATGAGACCATAAATAAGAAGAGAGTCCACAATGAAAAGGTCCAGAAAAAAGATTGCTTTTAAGGCCAATAAAAGATTGCAAAAGCGCCGAACTGGCGCTTTTGCGCAAACAACGTTTCACAAGAATCCGAAAACCAGAAAATTTGAGTGTGTAACGCACTTTTGCAAATGCAGCGTTTCACCTGAATACCGCCCTTAATTACTAATGGAATTTGACAGATGTAAAACCCATTTTCGTCCATTTTGGGAATTATTAAACAAAATATTAAACTCCAGACGTACATAAAATCAACGAGTTTTCGTAGCAGGATTGCCAACATCCGTTTTAGAAACACGTAATCCTGAGGAAAAAAGAACATAAGTAGTAGATGAAAAAAGCAATAAATCTCATGGTTCGAAAATCGATGCCACTTCGAACATTCCAAGCTTCCCCCTTTCCCCGAGGAACGCGCAAACAAGTAGCACAAGACGAAATAGAACGGGGCTGCAATTCGTCAGGCACCCCAGATCGCACATTTGTCAAAAGCGAACAGCGATCACAATATCGTCTGCAAAAAAAGAAAAAGAGATACTTTTATCCAGAGTCCGCAGACGCTGGTGAGCCTCGCATTGTTTTTCCAAGATAGCTTGTTTGCCCTGAATGGCAACAGTGTTGATATCGAAGAAGGGGAGAGCTTTCGAAGCGTGAGTGAATAATTTATGAGGGAAGAAGTTGAAAATTCCTATTTTTCAGTGTATTTCAAAATTATGGATGACAGTCAGATTTGAGTTTTTTATTTTTCAAGGTGATAAGAAATAACTTGGACGAAGTTTCAAACCAAATATCTGTAAATACCACTGTATTTGCAATGATATTGTGATAGGGAATCGATCCTAGAAAGCTACTAAATAGGTGTAAGTAAGTTAGAAGGGATAATCATTATGGTTCGCAAACAATCTGCCATACGTGAATTACATAAGCAAGAAACGAAAAAAAATGTGAAATTGTTCAACTATTGAATATGGCTAAGCACACGGTTTGCGACAAAATTAAAAGGTTAAAAAACTCGAACATGATGGTGACAGGTCAGGAAGAAGAAGAAAACGCACAGTAAACACATCTAGCGACCGGAAAGTGATAAAAAAGCGAGTTTTACGAAATCGTAGGATTTCAATAAGAAAAGTTGCTAGAGGTATGAAAATCAATATAGAAACCCCTCATTTGATGGCAATAATTGAGCTTGGTCTTCTCCCTTACAAAATGAAAGAGACTCAAAAGCTAGCACCAAAGAACGAACGCACAAGACTCAAAGAGGAAAGAACTGTTAAAGCGGTCTGCAGATGATCGATGGAGAACATGGGTCTACACAGATAAAAAACTGTTCTCAATTGAACAAGCTCAAAATAGTCATAATGATAGAGTTTTGTCTGCAGAAGCACCTGGAACTTCTTGAATTGTTGGCGGCGTAAACGACCCCTATCTGCAATGGTTTAGGTTGGAATATGTGCTAGTGGGGAAACACCACTTGTTTTTGTTGATCTAGGGATAAAAAATAATTAACAAACACACTGCAAACCCATTTTGGAAGATCCTGTCTAACCTTGGTCGCAAAAGTTCCCTTTAGAAACCAAAGATGATCCTTCCAACAGGGTTTTTCACCTGCATACAGAGCTAAAGACACTCAAGATTGATGCAAGAGACATTTTCCGAACTTCAATGAAGCTCAGGAATAGCCCCCGTATTTCCCGAGATTTGAACCCAATGGATTATTCTGCTTGGTTTATCTTGGAGACAAGACTGTGTTCTAAACCGCATACAACTTTGGCATCCTACAAAAATCCTTATGGAAGGAAAGGGATAAAATATCAATGAGTGAGTTG